>PVLA01017407.1:0-17496 GCA_004027455.1 Hydrochoerus hydrochaeris
GGAAGTTTTCCTTAATTATTTCTGTGAATAGCCTTTGTAATTTGCCTTTTTGTATTCCTGCTTCTTTGTTCACATTTCTTATTCTTAAATTGTAGATTCTCTTGTCATCTTCTAGCCTTTGTATTGTTACTGCCTGTTCCCTTGTTATTTTTAAGAAATCTTTCCTTTCATCATCACACATTGCAAACTTGTCTTCAAGTTTTGATAGTCTATCCTTAGTTTCTTTTAAGGAGTTTTGCCAGCTTTCAATGGAGTTTTTAATTTCCTGGTAGTCTCTTTGAATCTGCTTCATGTATTCTATATTTTCTTTATATTCTTTATCGAATGTTTCTCTCCATTTTTTGTGTTCCTCCATTCTTCTGTTTGTATCACCCTGAGAGATGCTTCCTGAGAGCATTTCTTTTATTACTCTACTCATATCCTGCTTTACCTGATTTAATATTTCAGTTTTGAGCTCGTCTACAAGGTCCCGAAGATATCTCTTAATATCCATTGAAACCATGTCTGATGTTGTGTGTTTGCCACCCTCAGTCTCCCTTGTTTTTCTTTCTTCTGGTTTGGTGTTCTCAGGGTTCTGGGCTGGGGGCCTCCACCTGCTTCTCTCTCCTGTCATGGCCTTGGCTTCCTCCACATAGGTTACAGTGTAGGTCCCAGCCCATTTCCCTGTTGGACACAGTTCCTCTGAAGCACGCTGGCAAGGGAACTCCACCCTCTCCTGCCTGCCCCTCCCCACTGGGCCAAACAAACTTCAGGGGCCTTTCACTCAGTCAGTGCGTGCAAGGCACAGGGAATCGATTTGGGACAGCTCATTGGGTCCTGGCCAGGGGCGCAGCCCAGTCCAAGCAAATCCCACAAATCTGCTCTGGGGAGGGAGTAACCAACTGAAGTCACTGTCACTCCCAGTTCAGGCTCCTCCTGCCTGATTCCAACATTTTGCCCCTTTGGTCACACCCTTCCCATGTGAGGTGAGGTCTCATTCCCAGCACTGACCGTGGATTAATGCAGGTGCCTTCACTGGCTCTGCTCTCTGTTGGGCTCACTAACCCCTGACTTCAGCACTGCTGTGCATCCTGTGAGTGGTGGCAGGAACGAGTTTGGGCAGCTCTGCCAGCCAGCGCGGATTCAAGCTGGTGCACACTTGGCGGGTCACTGTGAAAACACTGTGTCCCGTAATTTTTAGCTGTTTCAGTTGTAGTCCCAAAATATTTGACAAGCTTTTTTATGTTTTAGTTTCTTCCTGTGTCAAGAGGATCCATCTCCCTCTGTCTGGGTCTCTCCAGGGTGTTTTATTCTGGCATATGAGTTATTTCTCCCGGGAGGCTTTGTATTTTGTTGTTCACTGATTGGCCATTTTGTCTTCTCCCCACCTTAGGTTTTTGTTCAAAGTCTAATAAATCAAGAAGCAAGTTGGAAACCAATGTTGAAATATTAATATAAAATTGTGATGAAACAGATAACACAATTATTGCAAAAAATAAAAGTTCCTCAAACAGAATGGCATCAGTCACCATAGCATAAAGTAGCCCACTGCAGCAGTTGTGGGCTGTGATGAAGGTGATTTTTCATCAGATCACTTCTACAGAGCAGCATTTCTGAGCCTTGGCATTGATTTTTTTAGCTTTCATTGGTTCTGTGAAATTCCTGATATCTCAGCAATAAATCTTTCCCTTTGTCTTATATTAACTTCTGTAGTATGGAAATAAGAACCATAGTTCAAAATCATACCATACTACAGTTAGCTTAGGTTGGGATAGTCTGGTTATCTGCAGAGAAACAACCTTTTAGGATTTCTGAGGACTGCAAACTCTCTCTAGGTTCCACAGTGATTCAGACATCATTGTCACTTAACATATTAAATTATAAAAAATACTCTAAAAGTCAAAATAATTTGGAAGATGCCCATATAATCACTTTTATATTTAAAACTTAAACAGAATCTGATGTGCATTAGATGTTATCCAAATCATTAGCTTATTCTTCAGCATATAGGAAACTGTTTCATAAATGCCACCCCATATGACAAAAGCAAAATTTTGTTTCATTGTTCAAAACATAATCATTTCAGACTGCTGACATATGGTAAGGCCAACTACAAGAGTTCAATCATATTGCAACTGCATTTAAACAGATTACATTTTGATTGGTGCAGTCTATTCTCTGGTTTCCCTTGTGTATTTTCTAAAATAGTAGATGTTTCTCCACTAATAAGCTCAGATGATACAAACTCAAGTTTGGGCAAGCAGCACTTAATACTTTGACACATAGGAATATGTTTGTGATTTTCTTTTAAGTTGATTGGACAAATTTCTTGTTTTTCTTGCTACATACCAGAAACATTTTATCAATACTTGGCAGTGAAGAAAACACAAAGGAAGAAACATGACCATTTCAGTGACATATCCTGGGTCTGTGACAGAAATTCAAAGTTCAAACAGAGAGCAGAACGGAGGGTTGTCACAGTGTGTGACTGTGGATGTGCAGCAGATGAAAATGATTACTAAGAGATGAAATAGAGTTCACTCACCAACAAGCCAGACAGGTTGCTTCTTCAGTATAAGAAAGCCTTGGAGAAACAGCCCAGAGCTGAGACCTCTGCAGTTATTTACTGTAACCCAATAATATGCAAACAGCATGTAGAAATAAACCTCTTGCAACATTTTCATGTAGGAGTTTTGGTCAGGGAACAAGAGAAAGAATGAGATGCTTTGCTATGTGACACATGTTGACATATAGTTAAGCAATGTTATTGAAGGGACACAATGGCCAATGCAAACATCTCTGAGAATAAACTGCTTTTAATTATGCTGACCATTGTCCTCCAGATTGTGCTATAAACTCTATGAATTCCAGGAATCCTGAACTATTTGTCTAGAAAGTTCCTTCCTTTTTTCCCATTCACTGTAATCATGTTTTTGGTCAAATCCTCCCCATGAAAGATAAATAATAAGGAGTAGGGAGATATATCTTAATGAGAAGGGAACAAAGAAGGGAAGGGGAGGGAAGGGAATAAAAAAGGCTAGTGATGTGTTATGCATATGTACCAACTGTCCATGAAAAATGTGATCATTATGTACTACAAACATGTACTAATAAAAATGAGAAAAAATAAAGGAACCGATTTTTTGTGAGAACAGAGATGTTACATTTTATTATAAAAAAGCTATAATTGGAAAGGACAATGTGAAACTCATTTTAAATACATAAAATAATAAGAGGCTAAAAATCAATATGCAATTTGCAAGAATAAAGTCTTAGCTTTTTTAAATGCTAAACTGATTGTATTAGTTTCCATACTTAAACATATTTCCAAAATGGAAAAACAATATATTGGTGAATAAAATTTGCACAAAATTTTACTACAATGAAACCTTAAGATTGTCATTACTCTTTGTTGTTGAGATAGTATGAGAGCTCTTTGTGTGTAATGAGTCATATTTTTATGAAATCAAACACTTGGATGTTTCAGAAAGTAGTTATTCTTAAATGAGAAAATGTCTATTCTCTAGAACAATAGAAATCATTTCTCTGTATTTTTAGAAATTTCTTTTGATGGCACTCACAGGACTTTCTTCAGGGAATCTTTCATGTCTTTGTTCTGGAGACTGTAGATTAGAGGATTAAAGAATGGAGTTGCCATGCAATAAAACAATGTCACAAATTTCTGTGTCCCAGGATGGCTCCTGGAGCCTGGCTCACATACATTACCGTGACTGAGCCATAGAACAGATAAACTACCAAGAAGTGGGAAGCACATGTAGAGAAAGCTTTGCTCCTGCCTGAGCCAGCTGGAACTCTCAATACAGCTCACAGAACTAAGGTATAAGACCCAAGAAATGTAAAGAAACATGATGAAGACAATGAGTGAGCTTACAGTAGTGCAACTTATAGTAGTTTTAGGAACTGGTAAATGAAACAACAGCAGCAAAGGTCCCAGGTCACAGAAAAAAATGGTCAATGATGTTAGGGAAACAGAAGGGGATCTGGGGCATAAGAATTGTAGGCATCAGAATGGATCGAAAGCCACCCACCCAGCATGAGACTACCAAGCAGGCACACAGGTCATGGTTGTGGGGTAATGCAGAGGCTGGCAGATGGTAAGGAACCTATCAAAAGACACGGAAAACAGAAAGTAGTTCTCTTCAGCACACATAGAAAAGAAGAAGAAGAAGAATTGGAGCAGGAAGCCAGCATAGGAGATGCTCTTGGTGTGAGAGATGAGGTTGGCCAACATTTTGGGCACATCAGAGCTGACATAGCTGATTTCCAGGAAGGAGAAGTTGGCCAGGAGAACATACATAGGCGTGTGGAGCTTTGGACTGGACCACACTGCCCAGATGATGGATGTGTTCACCATGAGGGTAAGGAGATAGATGAGGGAGAAGATGACAGACAGGAGGATCTGGATCTCTCTGCAGCAGGGGAAACTCAGGAGAATGAATCTACTCATAGACCCAGAGATATTATTGGCTTCTGTGATATCCATTCTTCTAATCTTAGGGAAGGAATAAACATTAGTCATTTTCTCTCCTTTGTAAAGTTACCTTTCTTTCTTCTGACTCCCAGACATTGCTTCATTATACTTTAATAAGATAGCATCATATGATTTCAAATTCACTCATTTCTGAAGAATCTGACTTAGTCCAATCTGAGTTTTTGGAAGAACTCAGCTCAGCATGTTCCTATATGCTCCTGTGACCCCTCACTGTATCAACCTAAGTATTTCAGAGTGTAAATTTTACTGACATCACATAATGTAGAAGCTGAATGATTGTGATTAAGTTCATTCTACTTTGATGTATAATTTCATAATTTACACACATGTATTTATATACCTAAAATTTTCTTTTAGTTGCAAAGAAAATTTTGTTAGGATTTAGAGAAAAATTCTCAGTAAAATCAAAGATTAAATGTAATTAAAATCTAACTGTCACTACAAAACAGTATACTATTATGTTGTGTGAAACATAATATTTTTAAGAGACATGGTCTTGATGGTTAACTGAAACTTGGTGCTGAGGATACTGTCACAGCTCCATGCTAGCTCTTGCATATTAGTTTCTTATAACTGGTGCTTAACTTCTGCCTTCTGGGCAATATAATTTGACACTGAATAAAAGGACTGTGGTTGCCTTCACTCCTTTGCTGAAATGGCGGGTTTCCAGCAGAAACTCTTAGCTTAAATACTTCTTCACTTTGTTTACTGCACAGGTGCTGAATTGTCTTATAAAATAATAAGGGAAGAAATAAAGAAGAGCACATATTTAACACCAGTATATAATGTTTGAAACAATTTCCAGAATTATCAAGATCTATTTCCTTCTATCACAAAAACTAAAATCAGGGAGGTTAGACTAACCCAAAATAATCCTGGCTTTGGTGGAAGAGACAGGCCTAACTCCTGACACTGAAATCTTTGGGCATTCTTCTCAGGTCTTTTCTCACATCTCTGATGTCAGAAACATCTGGTTTTGTTAGCTCAGATGGTTACAAAACTATCCAATATACATATTGAAGGCTTCTCCTTTTGAACTTGTTCACTACTTATAATAAAGAAGGATTTCAATAAAGTTACCTGCCAAAGCTGGAAATTACTACGTCATACCCCACATTTCTCTTTTGCCCTCATTCTTGGCATCATTTATGACACAAATCCATTTTGGACACTTTCTTTAAAGAATATTTGACTTCCAAGATGGAGTTTAGTAAACAACTATTTTATATCACTAAGTCCTATTCCTTTCAAGTTTTAGTCTTTTTGAAAAAAAATTATTAATTGACAATTATAGATATTTAGGGAGTAGAAAGTGATGTTTTGATGCATACACATTATGAGTGATTAAATTATGCTAATTAAATATTATCACATATACATTATTGCTTGTGTTGAGAATATTTAAAATGTATTATTTTAGCAATTTTGAAATATGTACTACACTATTATTAACTATAATCACAATGCTGTGCAATACTCTAAAATACATTTATAAATATTACATTCAACTTTATTTTTCCTCTGAATTTGTTGATTTTGGAACACTTCTGTACTGCACAGCTCTCATCTATATGCATAACATATTAAGTATGTTTCCTCATTGCATCTGATTCATTTTATTCACATGCTACTTGCTTCTATTAAATTAAGAGTGATACATTTGAAAGCACTGCCTTTGGAAAATTGTTTGGAGGTGAGCTCATACGTCATAGGAAAAGATGGTTCACATATTTCTCATAGACTTTAGGGAGTTTACAAAAGTTATGTCACCTGAGGCCATGAATCGGGCATCACCCAGGCAGGACATTACCATCAACTGCCAAAAGGTGGTACAAATATTTTTATGTTCTCATAGAGACTGAACATAGAATGCAGAGTGGTAGACTAACATGGGAAATTATAATTCAAAAACCAAGGTTATAGACTCACTGGAGGAGGATATGTTTCACTGACTGGAGCTACACCAGACTACCCTCACTTTCTGTACTTGACATTTTTTTCAATTGTTTTTTTTTTATTTAAAGAAAAATTTTGAAACAGAAAGAGGGTAGAAATAATACAAAATCTCAAAAACAAAACAAAACAGAAAAACAAAAATAGTAATCAGTAAGAAATCACTAGTTGATAATTACATATTTTCCTCTTTGAAGTAGTTGTTCAAGTTACAAAAGTAAAGCCTACAAAGTGGACATCCAAACAGTGAGACTGCAATCAGTTTTGTTCATCCATCCAAGTAAAACTTTAGCAACATGGTTATTAATCCCACACACTCAAACATACATGCAGTTATATTCTTTAGAATACTTTCTTTTCCTCTTTTTTCTTTACAATAACTATAATCCATTCTCATAAACTACTTAGAAGTTCTACACATGTATAAGTCTCTACACATATACCTAACCTTTCTGTATTAGAGGGAGAAACAAATCAAAAGAAGTCAATAATACAAATTCCTAGAGAAACATGAAATGGAAAGGACATATAAAACCACAATACTAGGTGATCTACAGTAGTTACTATGATGTCTCTTGTTAGACTGATGTTTCCTGTGTGGCTCTTGCATGAGTGGTTACTAATCAGAAACTGAAGGAACACAAAGAAAAGCAAGAAGTGGATTTTTTTCAGGTTCTGATGTACAACACGACCTGTAACTATTCTGACTACTCTTCCTTTCTGATTCAGCAGCAGGCTTCTTGTTCTTCCAGGGGTCCTCTCCCACCTACTCTCCTTCTGCTCCAAGTTTAACGTGCTAAGGTAATTCTCTCTCTGCCTTGTCATTATGGATTATACCTACGACTCTATGTTTATTTTTCCTTTTAGTGAAAGAGTATGAATTTTATAATTGTAGTCATCTTTAATGAAAATAATGAGCCATTACTTACACATTTTTTACCTCTTCTCAAATGGAATGGTGTCCACTAGCTTCTATCATCTTTTTATCTGGAAGATAAAGCAAAAGAGGCTGATGACATCTCAGATTCTTCTGATAAGATTTTTGAAATAAGTATTTCTAGAATAGACATTTGAGATGCCATACAAGAAGGAAGTTTAAGAAATAATTATATAGTAGTTTACATACTATTGTATAATATAAAATATATTTATACATAAAAATACAAAGGGAAATTCACAGTCCTCTTTCTATAGCAACATCACACACAGTGGGTAATGCAGCAGGCAGCTATGGGCTCCCACTTATTCCTTAGAAATTCTGAGATGGGTTTATGAAATTTTGCATTTTAGTGACACCATGACACTAAATAGAGTTTCACAAAGAATTATTTTTAGATATTACACAAAAAAGAGTAGAGTACCAGGAAGCTAATTCTTTTGTTTATTTTTATGTTTCCCTTTCTGACCTCATGGTGTCCCTGGAAGCTGCCCCTCAAGAATAGTAGGTATAATCATGGTGCATCACTCCATCCCCCAGTGTGTTCTCACTTCAGCAATGAGTTCAGAGGTGAAAGGGCCCCCCTGAATCCATCAGTGAGACTGTCAGCTCGTGTTGATCCTGCCAGTTTGTAGTTTATGTGGCCATTTCCAGAGGGGGCTCTAGATTAAAACAAAAAACATTAAAAAAACTCAAAACAAAGCAAAACAAAGCAAGCTTCTCTGTATTGCATGAAACCAAAGGCTTAAGGTTCTTGAAATCCCCACACTATTACTGGTGTAGCTTCTGTGTAGGGTTAAAGTACACTTTAATGAGTCCCATGGCGATCAGTGCCACCCTAATTATCCACTAAGAGAAATCTCTCTGGCCATTGCCATTAACCAGTATTATAGAATTAAGATTTGATTGCTACCCTGTACTTATTACGTTACACAACGCATTGAAATCTCACACTGTACCCATAAATACAAACACTTATAAAGGTCAATTAAAGTACAAGTATATTAAAAATAAATTATTGCCCTTCATTTGTCTTCTAGAATCTTGAAGCAGGAATTGCTGCCCACTGACAATGCCCAGTTGCCTTCAGACTGTGGGTACAAGAATTCCTGGGGCCTACATAATATTCACTGGGTCCTCTCATAAATTTGCCTGCAAGGATTTTATGGCCTTTTTAAATTTTAAAGTGATCCTCTGGCTAATGATTTAAGTACTTTCCATGATTTATTTCATATTTAGATAATAATTGTAGTGTCTTCTAGGTTTCATTTATTGTGCCAGCAGATTTCACATATATTATGTAGCATAAATCTGATAAAATACCTTTGAAAATAGCCTAAGCACAATAAATAATCAAACAGAAGCTGGAGAAAGCTAAGAGTTTAGATTTGGCAGTAATTTAACTTGTTTTTTTAAAAAATTTTTCTTTCTAAAAACAGTGAAAAATAATTTCTCACCTGAGACTATGTGCTTTGTTTTTCTGGGCATTGCTATATCTTTTGATCATACTGAGATTTATGAACATTATTTGGGTTCTTATCTAAATATTTTTACTTCAAAAACTATACACATGTTCAGAAATGGGTATTTGTAGCTCAAATCACTATTCATTTAGGTTCAAACAATTTTACTGAAAATTTGAGTGCTCATCGATAGCAATGTTTATTTAAAACGATTACTGTCATAACGAATGCTAGGGAACTCCATGGGAATGAACTACTTCAGCAATAGTTTTAGCAAAAATCACTAGGCAGGCACATACCTTTTAATCCCTTTCATTATTTTCTTCTTAATTATATCTGTGGTAGGCAGGATTTCCCAGTGAAGCAAGGTACTATTGAACTCTGGAGGATGGTTCATAGGAAGGTTGGAGCCAGACCGTCTTAGTTACTTTTCTTGTTGAGACACAATACAAGACACCCAGGAACTAAAGAAAGAATGATTTATTTTACCACAAAGCTTGTAGAGGTTTTGGTCCATAGTTCACCAGCTCCAAATCTATTTGTTGGTACCAATCACACTCAGGGTGAGCCTTCCCATCATCCACACCCAGAACTATGCCAAAGCAATCAGCAGACTAATTTAGTTATCACATACCCATAATCCATATTCACATACCCTAGATCCAGCCACCTTCAAAAAGCCCTACTTATGAGTGCACAAGGCTGTGGAGGAACAACTAAATACAAGATATAACACAGACCCACTTCCAGAAGTCACCTTCTATAGATTTTAACTTGATTTGGGGTCCTTCTCTCACCAAAACTATGACATGACCAAGCTTCTTTTGAATCTGGTTACTTTGATGACACTTGTTTAATTACATTGATATTTATCTACCTATATTTATATTTGTCTATCATCTATGTGTCATTATAATATTTATATTGGAATACCATTTATATATGACTTTTTCAATCAGTTTTTACATATTTGCATTTCTAAATAAAAATCACCAAGTAACCAGCTTTTTCTGACATGGTATGTTCTAAGACATATGTTTTAAAAATAATAGATATTTTACAGATGTTTCAATTTCAGATGAGTTTTTCAAATATAATTTTGAGTCCCCTTTCTCTCACTAATAATTGTTACATATTTTATCTTTTATTAATTGTCTGCTTACTTTCCTTTGCATTCTCTCACTGGCATCCCTGCTAAGATAATTAATTGAGTCTCTGTTACATCCCTACCTGTCTCACTGCTTTTCATCAAATTCACATGTCAGTGGGTAGTGAAGCTCAGAATAAATCTCTAGGATTCTCTAACCATGCTATGCTGCATGTTATAGGAAAGGATAAGTTCAGGACAAAGATGTTTTGTGTTGGATTTGTCTCAAGTGCTATGATTCTCCCTGTAACTGAACCTCCCCACTTATCACAGGTGAAACCTCAGCAAGCCCAATGCTCTTCTCTGCAAGGTATTCACCAGTTAACTGATCACCTACACTGGGCCTTTTGGTCTCATCTCACCAATGGTTAATCAGTTTTCAGAATTTATGTGAAGATTTGAGTTCTAGGGCTATTTACATTACTATTTGTGTTTATAGGAGTTCCATTCAAAATTGAGCCTGATACAAAGATTGACTGTGAGTGTTTCTCCTGAGACATGATCATTCTAAAGAAGGCAGAGAAAGTGTGAGAAACAAAGAAGAAAAAGGCCAATGTGGAAAATGGAGACTGATATTAGAACTCCCCAAAAAGCAAAGACCATGTCTTCCAAAAACAGGAGTGTTTGATGCACATATTTATATTTACTGAACCTCCTCATAATATCTCTGGGTTGCAATTATGTGGTCTCTGGTGACTTCTGAGAAACTGAGGCAGAAGTTTGAATGGTGTGGTGTATTTTTGCAGTGGAACATAGTCAGAATGATCTAGAATTTACAAGAAACCTTGATACAGCTCCTGGTGAAATGCTCACCAAAATCTTCCCCTGAAATAATACTTTAGTTCCACATTTAATAAGTATGCCACAATAGGAAGTAACTAAATCTCAGTGAACTGTTAGATTAGTCTTATAACCTATTAATAATATATCGATATGTTTGATAGTGGCTGAATACAGGGTGTGAGAAAATTATGAAGACAAGAAATAATTTTGATATGGTGACACATACCCACAATCCCAGCACTCTGGGAGCCTTGTGTAGGACTGGGGAACTTAGTGACTTAGTGAGATCCTGTCTCAAATAAAACTTAAAAAAATAAATAAATGGGATGTAACTCAGTGGGAAGACCCTGAGTTCAATCATAGTACTGCAAAAATGAAAAAAACCCCCAAAAAATCATGTACTAAATAGAAGAAATTATTTGTAGTCTTATAAATATCATCTCTTAAAATACAGCAGAAAAAATTGAAGGCCAAATTTTGTTAGCATCTTATTCTTAACTTGCAAAATCTTAAACTTGGCAAAAGTTAGTAAATAATTAGGGTTTCATTCTGTTAAGATGAAGTATGAGGTGAAAGTTTTCCTGAGATGTAGCCAGAGAGACACAAAAAGTTTCATTAATTATTATTTAAAGTTTTTTTTCAGTAGAAACTATGCACCTTTATATGCAATGAGCTGCACAGTTTTTTAGGTGATTCACATCTTCACTTTTCCTAATGTTCTAAGAAAATGAAGTAGACTCATCATTGCCAAGTAAGGGGCCCTGGCCATGGTGGGTATCTCTGACTTGGGGCTGAAGGAAAGCAGTTACTTTGAGGTGGGGGTAAATGAGTCTGATACGGGATAACAGGTGACAAGACAATGCTACTGGACTGAAACACAGGGTTTAAGGATTGAGACAAAGGGACAGTCCAGAGCTTGGGGGGTGGTAAGATATCAAGTAGGAAGATTTCTCCAACACAGAGAGTTGTTGTTGTTGTTGTTCTTCTTCTTCTTCATCTGTGCATTACTCCCACACACAATGGACAGTGGAATATATGTACTTTGGAACATATAACACCCTACTTATGATTGTTGTCATGATTGTTTCCTGTGGAATGGGGAGAACTAAGAAATGCCTCTTTGAGAAGGGTAGAGGAAGTAAAAATCAGTTCCATGACAAATAAAAAATTCAGGTGACAGCACCTCCTGGGATCCAGGAGAAAGAAAGAGCAATCTCTGGCTATTTCTACAGGGAGAACTGAAACAGACAATAATAATCAAGTCCTAGGAAATCAGCCTTTTGGAAAAGTCTGAAAATGGAGGAAATGGAGAAGTCTGAAATATTTACCAACTGAATTAATCAAGATAATCAGACACACAGAGGTCTTTGGGTGGCATAACTAGAGCTTGAAATCAGGATGAGTGATGAGGGTACGGCAATCTGCAAAGTTTCAGAGAGGCATTTATCTCTTCCATGAGAGGAAATTGTGGGATTATTGAAACCAATTAGTAATACTGGTGAAGAAGGAGCTATGTGAAAGATCTGGGTTAATGCTATAAGAAACTGAAAAAGTGATTATTCTTCTTTCCATTGTCATTTCAGAAGTTGTAGCTATTGTAAAATTACTATTTTGCTGAATTTGGTCTACCCTGGACAATTTTTGTTTTTGATTTTTCCCCTTTGTATTCTCACCTCTCTATTTTGTTCTTACTAATTGATATTTATAATATTTTAAATTTCAAGGGTTTCTTCTTTAGTCTACTGCATCTTTTAGTGTGCCTTTCCTCCTTTCCTTTAAGTCTTTCCCTGCCTTATTCTCAGTCCATCTATACTCCTCACAATCTCTCCTACTGGTCTTGTCCCTGCTTTTCTCCATCTCCATAATGAAACAGACACAACAGGAGACTATATCAGTGCATTAGAGAGTAAAAATTGATAAAATGTAAGTTAAATATGCCATTTAAATATTTGTTAGGATAATTCTTAACAAAACTGGTTTAAAGGAACCCACAAAAATACAAACATATTAATAGGCAACAGCAATATCATGTCCCTGCATCTGAAACTACATTGCCACATTTTTGCATACCTCCTCTTGATGACACAAATATAGTCCCCCACCCATTTTACCTTAGCTATAAAATAATTCCAACAGAACCCAATTTTGTATTGTTTAACTTATTGACATAGCTTACATTTCTCTCTTCACATTGACATACTCCTTTCCCTTCACTCTTTCTCTGCCCATCTCCACACCTTACACTTCCCAGTACAATATGATCAGAAAGGAATATTGACAAAAGAGTAAACTTCTCAAAATAAATTTTAATGTTTATATGTGATGTAAGTTTGGTTCTGTTGACATAGTTATAACCAGTAGGCTATCTCCTTACAAATAGTGACAGGACTCAACAATTAAATTAAAAAGCTTATGGGAATAAACAATATTCCTAGTTAAACAAAGAAACAAAGACATTACTGGAAAGTAAAATTTTATTTATTTATTTAATTTATTTGTTTATCTGGAATGGGGAATTGAACTCAGAACCTCACACTTAGCAGGCAGGTGCTGTGCTGCTGAGATATATCCTTGGCAGGAAAATAAAATCTAGCCACAGAGATGTTTATATCAGCATAAACTTTCTTCACTCTATTTGGTTACAAAATTCAGCACCAGAAAAGAAGAGGAAACAAATATATGTACATACAACATATACATAGAAACATGAAAAACTAAGGCAAAAAATGACTCCAAACTCTCCTAAGACTGATATAGCATACTGTTGGAGAGGAAAGGTAAGGTCAGATAGCAGAGAGGTGTACAGTGATTAAAGAAGAGGTAAAGAAACTCAGTAACTTCAAAGTAGATATAATCCAAATATGATGAAACCAACATACAAACTGCCCAATAGAAGGGCAAAACATATAGAAATTTGTGAGAACCAACCAAAATGATAGAAATTATGAGTGAAAAATTAACCTAAGATATAGACTCCATGCAATTCAAATCTAAAAAGTTGTATAGAATTCATAATGAGCAACCTGAAGATAAGATTTTGGAATTCAACAAAAATAAATGGTAAATCACAATGAGTTATTCACAGTAGCCTTACAAACAATAAAAGAACAGGAAAAATTAATCCAAGAGCTACTATATGAAACGAAGAATACTATTCTAAGGGTAATTGGAATTGAAGAAAAATTAGAAAATATTATATGTGGAATAAAAAATGTATTTGCAGAAATCATAATAGAAAACTTTCCAAGTATGAGAAAATATTTTAGCATGCTAGTAAATGAGGCTTATAGAACACAAATTAATGATGAAATAAAAGGTTCCCCAAAACATACTGTAGTCAAAATCCCAGATGTCTCACAAAAAGCAAAAAAGTCATGAATAAAGGTAAACTCATCAGGATTACTGCAGATTTATTTAAAAGCCAGGCAAGCTTGAAGTGTTTCAATCCCTAAAATGAAACAATTTTCAGACTAAATGTCCGGCAAAACTATCTTTCAAAATTGATTTAGAAATAAGGATAGTACCTGACAAAGAACATCTAAAGAGATACATAAGCATCATTCCAGTATACCAAAAAACCCCCTAAAGAGTATCCTAGGTAGAGATGACAAAGCCTTAATGAACATAGAAACAAAAATCCTCAGTAAGATACTGGCAAACAATGCAGCAAATCATCAAGAAGATTATACACCATGACCAACTGGGTTTTATCCCAGTAATACAGTAATGGTTCAATATACAATCAATGAATGTAATATACCATATTAGTGGAGTCAAAGACAAAAGTTGTATAATCATCTCAATACATGCAGAAAAAGCTTAGAAGATTTACACCTCTTCCTAGTAAAAATCCTACAGAATATTGAAATAGATAATCTTTATCTCATTCTAATAATGCCATCTCTGACAAACCAACAGCCAACATTATACTAAATGGTATAAAAGGAAGTGCACTAAAGGAAGTGCACTGTTACATTTATCTTCAGGGGTAGCTGGGGAGATATGACATGCTGTATGTAAGATGTTGGACCACTGAGATGTCTGCTTTATCCTCACGTATGTTAATCATGTACAGAAAAATAAGCAGACACAGTCATTTCTTTATTGCATATTTGCCACCTTTCAATAACTATCTATACATATTCTAGGTCTGCACTGGCTAAGGTAGTAGCCACTAGCTGCATGTGACTAGTTGTATAGGCTGTAAGTGTGAACCGCATACTAGATGTTGAAAATTCAGCATGAAAAGGGAAATAAGAACATGCTGTTATTAATTTTTACAGTAATTGCATCTTGATATAATAATATTTTGAATGTGTGGAGGATAATAGTGGTAGCTTCTAAATATGATTGGTAGAAAACTTCAAATAACCCAGTATGCCAATGTGGCTAGTGTTTTATTTCTGCTGAAGGATACTGCTCTGGGTGCCATGTATCTGCAGTGGGAGGGAATAGGTATGTTCTAAGGTTGGATATGTTAGTACCGCCTTTTCATAGTCCATAGAGTCATCCATCCTCCACCCATTCCTGATCATATGGAGCAGAATTCTCCTCTCATCTCTAAGATGACTGAACATTCTTACAGTAGAATCTCTTCCATTAGCTCTAATCTCTCCCCTGGTCGCATGCCTGAATGGGAAGCTATTTTCCAAATAATTTCCTCTTGGATGCCTCACAATATCTCAGTCCTCAGATTGGACTCGTCAATTTCTATTCCTCCCTTGGGGCCCATTGTCCCTGTACCTTTTCCATCTCATTGCATCTGACTCGTCGCCCTTAGCATTGCACATTAACTTACTTGTTTACGCATTTGAAGTGAGTCCCATGTGTCAAAGACTGAGCTAAGCATTTGTGATATCAAGACAGATATGATAAAGTGAGGTTCTCACACTTGGAAACATAATCTAATGGGAACAGTGGAGAATTAAACAAGAACAGAGTGATAAGTGAGTCTCTTTTTAAATTAAGAACTGACATTTTGGTCTCTTCTACTAGATGACTGTACTTTTAGCAAATGTGTATCCATGATAATTGGAGATACAATATTTGGTTCTCAAAGTAAGCACGGGCATGCTCTAAACAACTGGACCCAGCTTCAGCTGGGCCCCTATGTCTAGATAAGGGAGGAAGAGGATACTTCACAGCCAAGTAAGGGCCATCATCTGCGTGCTGCCTGACCACTCATTCTCTGTGCAGCAATGACCATTATCTGTTCTCAGGCCAAAGTTAGCTCCCTTCTCAGTGCAGAAGGAAGATCACAGCTTTAGACCAAAATCAAGCTGAACTTGAATCCCTGTCAGTTGGGCCACCCCAAGGAGTGTGATGTGTGTGGTTCCTCAAGTGTGAGGCTACAAAGATGGCAGGCAGCCACATGCTCACTGCTGCCTGTCCTCTGCCACCAAATGTTTTAGAGAGGCCTTAATCTCAGACACTCTGCTCCATTATCCTGATAGCACCACGTAATTTATACTGTTTTCAAAATTTCAAAATTGGAGGATGGGCATGGCAGTTGAAAAACATGCCACAGGGAATTTATTTTGAGTTTAGTGTAGCTCTAGTGTCTCTTAGCTGAGGCTCAGGACTACAACAGTTTTGAATTTCAAGCATCTTTGGATTTTAAAATATTTGCATAACAAAATGAGATGTCATGGAGTTAAAACTCGAAGTCTAAATATGGATTTATGTTTCATGTGCACCGTATCCACATAGAGGAAGTTAATTTTACGTATTTTAAATAATTCTTTCTCATGAAACAAAGTCTCACATGTGGAATTTTTTCCACTTGGGGCTTTGTGTTAATTCTCAAAACCTAGAGAATTCTGGAACAATTAAGATTTTGGATTTTCAAAAGTCCACAATGTTTTGTTTCAGCCATGATTTTCATCATACTACACTGCAATAACTAGAACTTATTTATCTTTTTATAGCTAGTGACTGAAAATTTCAAAGATGCTCACTGGTATCTGTGCCTTTCCTGGGGGTGAGGGGAAGGATTGGTATTAAGTCAGGGTTTGAAATTTTAAGTTGTGCCACCTGTGAAAGTTGAGATACTGCCACTTCTCACTTTGCCAGCCCCTCCAGTCCTGCTTCCTCCCACTATGGGTGATTTTCTCCTCTGCACACAGCCCAAGCCCATATTCATTTTGTTTGTGAATCATGGGCTTTAACTGCTAAATGTCAGAGGACTCTGGCTTTGCTTTAAGAGCCATCTCACACTCTTCGTTTTGTTCAGAAGTCACAGCAGTTAGTTAGACTGATTTCAGCTAGAACAAAACTATTTCCAGGTATTCTTGAGAGAAAGAGTTGTGTTCAGATTTAGGCTTATGGGAAGGTGCTGAGTTGAGGCTAACTGGAAATATGCCACACACTGGTGCCAGATGGACAGCCAAGGACATGTAGGGCAGATGACTCTTTCCCTGCGACTCCTCAGCCCAGGAGACAGCCTCTGCTTTCCCCTGCAGGAATATTCCCGAGCCCAGAACCCATCATCTGTCCAGCACGGGTGGGCAGAGTGGGTGGGCGAGTGTGTCTACATGGATTGTCTGATTAAAAGGAACTTGCCACATAAAGTTTCAGTGTATTATTCATTTAACCATTTTGAGGGGCAGATCTAACTCCAACAGGAATCTAATGCTGATGCTGTGCCATTTAATCTACTTTCAGCTCTGTCTGCTCAGTGGAAAAGATGGCAGCAAGAGTAGTTGACTAAGTCTCGCAAGTC
>PVLA01017408.1:0-17491 GCA_004027455.1 Hydrochoerus hydrochaeris
CCATCCATGCCTCTTCTTTATTAAATGTTTTCTCTTTTTGGTCAGTTTCTTCCTGGGTTGTGAGAATTCCTCTCCTTTCATCTGATCTTCATGGTATTAGATTCTAGCATCTGAGTGTTTTTCTCAGAGATGCTCTCTATTGTGCTACTTATCAATCATCCATCTTGGATGCAATCATTGGAAGTGTTCTTAAAAGTGTTTGCTGGTTAAATTTTAAAGCATAATATGGATTTACCTATTGAACAGTGATGAAAATTTTAGGACTTTGCCAACTCTTATAGGTGAACTAAGTACATTTGCATAAATTGTTACACATAAGTACTTTGTGGACCATGGGTGAAATGTTATGTTCTGGGTCTAGATAACCCCCAGTGCCTTATGCTTGTATATGTGGGACTATATGGTATTGAGTGGTCAAGGGTGTGAGACTATGGGTTAAAGTCACATGCTAACTAAGTGGATTTGTTACAGTTTTGTATGTGAATGACAGGACCACCTTGGGCCTGAGTGGCACCCACAAATGGACTTGAAGCCTAGATCAAATATAAATGGCTAGTTGAAAGTCAGAGTAGGTCCTTTATGCCTGTTATGGCATGAAATCTTTCCCTTGTGTCAGGCCCCACTGCCATGCAACCATGCCTTGGAGGTAAACAACTGTGCATGGGAACATCTATAACTGTGAGTTAAGTAAATCTTTCCTCCTTAAACATCTCTGTGTATTTTGTCCCAGCAATGAGAAAGGATATCTCTGTATCTGTCTGTCTCTGTACCTGTCTCATCTGTCTGTGTCTCTGTTTTCTCTTTTTTCTTTCCCCATCCCTTTTCTCTCTTAGATTTCAATTTGTAAATTATTGAAATAATAGTAAATGTTTAAGATGAAATATTTCTGCTTCATAACATTCATTGTTTATCTAGCAAGGTATCATAATTCCATCTTGATATATTTTCTTTATTTTATACCAATTGATTCTAAATTTATCAAACATATTTTATTCCAAAACCTGCTTTAAATTATCAAACATACCTCTATACTTGATAATATCATTCTCATGGTTGAAGTTTTCTCTAAAGTAAATATAGATTGAACAGTACTTGCACATTTAACCAGTATGATGTGAGTGGATGTGACATGAAAAACCTGAAAGACCCATGTTAATTTGAGAGAGAATTTGGTGAAAGTGAGAACCAGACTGCAGATAAGACATAGGAGAATACAGGGCAACACTGTACAGCCTCACTCACCAATACCTACTACACTCTGCTCACATTGTATAGGGACTTTGGCTCAGGTTTTCTTCTCTCCTTCATGCCCTATGCCAGGTTTGTTCTTCTCTTTTTAGGATTTTTGGGGCTTCCAGGTGTGTCCCTAAAGTCCACCTAGATTCACAGCCCTAGAATGACACAACATACATTCCTTCAGGGAAATGTACTTGTATCTGGAAATTCAGACTCTGTGTCTAGGTCTGCTGAGGGATCTGAAAGCCAAGGGGAAGAAACAAGCAGCTGAAAACTATCAGGAGAGCACCATGAGATTGCTGTTGACAAGGATCCTGCAGAAGTTGGGTGTCCCTCATGGAGATTAAGCAGATCACCAGATAGTTTTCCCTGGCAGTACATCACAGGGTCAGTGGGCAATGATGCTACCTGCCCATGTGTTTTCTCCAGTGTCTTCATTATGCAAAAGGGGTTCAAAAGACAGCAAGAGACACATATACTTCCATGACTGCCCTCAGCTGCAACCCTCTTTGTGGGGCCTGCAGCATCATTTCCTGAAGCAAAGTCTTAGACAGTTGCTGTATGTGAACTAAGGACACAACCATTGCATCCAAAAAATATTGTTGTCACCACTTTGGGAGACACTGAAAGCAATATTGTAAAGTTTACATGTTGAATTCATAATCCAGAACATGCTGAATTCATTCTAGTCCTCCTCAGTTCTTGTGCAGTCCTTAATGGGCCAGAAGTTGTGGACCTTCCATGAGTGATAGTAATGAGGCTAGAGCTGTGCTGATCTGTCCAGGAGGCAGCTCTGTTTTAGAGCCATGATTATTGATGTAATGAATGTACCTTTTGTGGAGCTCACCTGTTCAGATCAACTAGGACTTGTTCACACATGTGCTTCCACTAGGAGTTCCAGGCCCAGGCCACATTAATGAGTCCCCAATACCTCTGGTCTAGATGCTACTTAAGTCTGATTCTGCTAAAGGAGATCCTGTAAAGTCTTCTTTCTAGTGTACTTTGCTTCTTAGCAAGGGGACTAGCAAGATGGGTCCCATAGATTCTGCCACACATAGGTTGAAGAGTTTTGAAATGATGCAAGTGATGGGTAGGATGACCTTCTGCTGGCTAAACCTTGTTCACCACAGAGTTGTGTAGACCACATAGACAGGTTCATGGAGTGCTGTGGATGGAGAGGATCCTGACAAGACAAGAATCATGCTTGCCTTTATCCTGTGATACTCTATACCTGCCACAACTCTTTCCTGTGTGTGCTACGCAGTGTAGATAGATTTCCATGACCCAGATAAGGATCGATGAGATGTTGCGAAGAATATGGGTGCTCAGGATCCACCATCCACTACTACAGTTTGGGAGCAGTTGTGGGAGCTGGATATGGTTCATCTAGGACCTAGGTCCTGTCCTACTAAAAAGCAATCTGACATCAAATGTTTGCAATGGATACACATTTGATAAATATTTTGATTGTTTAGGAGAATTTATTTGACAAGTCATAAAAGAAAAGTCAAAAATTTGAATTTTAGAGTGCTTTGGTGACAGCAGAAGCAAGGGGCTGTGACACAAATAGTATTATTTTAATTTAAAATTATGCAACATTGGTGGGAAACACAGAGCTCACTGGAATATGATCTTCACTATCATGCCTTGATTTTGAGACCAGGAGTCAGAGTGTGGTTAGTTCAAGAGGGTTAGAGCATATGACAGGTGTACAGACCATGTAGACAAATCAATGGTTAAAGATGAAGAATAGTGAATGTCACTGTAAGCTCTGTGAAATCTGCACTATTATAATCTGTTCCATTATGAATGAAACCCAGATTAAATGAACACAAAATCTTAGCCAAGATTTTTGACAGTGAATTATTAAGATGTACATTCATGCACCAGCCTTGGTGAGATCATAAACACTGCAATACCTCAGAGCTGGTCTCAGCACCCACAGTCTTCCTGTAGAGGTTATGGGGCCCCAAAAATCCAGGCAGGTTCTGTAGAAACCATTCCAAAGTCTTGGCTGACACTAGAGTTGTCCTTGGGTCATTCTGAGTACTCATGTATCCTGGCCAGTGATTCTTTCTCAGAATCAACCATAAGTTCTGTTGGTACCTGATAGAAGTAGGCAGGGATCAATGCACCTGCCTAGCATCAAGCACACAGATGGCCAAAAAGAGGCTTAAGTGGTTTACAAAACACTCATAGCAGGGTTCAGAGAGGAAAGCTTTTCTTTGGTGGCTGATTCTCAGTGAGGGAGATATGTATGCATAGGGTTTAAGGAAGCAGCAGGAAATGCATTTCTTCATGTAGGATAAGAACATGGACCCTGACACCACACTGCTGCATGGCTCATGGACTGATACCTCATCCTCAGGTATAACCTCTAACATTTCACAGTTAAGAGCAATCACATAGGTGAAGAATTTTCTCCTGTTATGTTTTTCTCTTTCTTTAAAAAGTATATAGAGCAACTCTATTTCACATACTCACATTTTCATGATGATAAGCAGATTTCTGTGTGATAAGCTAAAACTGAGAATGTTTGAATACTCATTAATATATCAGTTTAAAACTGAAACTGAAGTGTATTCCCTTGTTTATCTTCATGCCACCAGGGATCAAAACTAAGGCCTCATATAGAATAGTCAAGCACTCAATCACTCATGAATAACTCCATCTCTATTTTCATATAATGGGAAACTGAGCAACACAAGTTCTGTTCAAACATTACTGAGAAGGAATTTCAAATGAAACTCTCATTTAAACAAATTCATATTACATGTTCTATTTCCACAAATGATGAAATAGGGAATTTAATGTAAATAGCATGAAGATGGTCACTACCTGCCTGGTGCTAGGATGCAGGAGGGAAGGTGCAGGAAAGTGGAAATTCAGAGGAGCCACAGGAATGACTGCAATATGACATGTGTGTGCACTGCTTTGGTTATGTGTGTGACTGTGGAAGTGCCCATGTGAGTTAACACTTCACAGGTGCACACTTTATATATAGGTACTTTATGTTTTATGTATAACTTGGATGTCACAATTAAGCAAAAAATGAAAATACTAACTCGGTTTAATTGTAATTTTCATTAATGGAGGGAGATGTTGATAAAGTTTTAATGTATTTATTATCCGTTTCTAAATCCCTCTTTTAGACCTATCATTGCCTTTAAATTACCATTTTTATTTTGATGGAATCTGACATTTTGAACACTCAATTCAACATATTCTTGATACTAGTTCACTAGATAATAAAGGGCTGGCAAATTTTTTGTCATTCTGTAGGTGAAATAAATCAGATATAAAAGCTTAAATATCACATTGAACACTTTATCTAAAAAATCACATACATAAATAAATGAAAAACACAATAATAGATTATAGGGTAAAAAGACAAATATTTTTCAAAAGTAAAGGAAATTAAGAGATGGAAGGACATGGGATTTGATAAAAGCAGAACTATGTTGTTTTATTTACATGTGTCAAGTTCCATGATAAATGCTCCCATTATAGACAATAAACACCACCAATTATAATTAATATGAAAATATGTCTGGGGATACAGCTTAGTACACAAGAGCCTGGTAGCAAGAAAGAGGTCAAGAGTTTGATCCTTGTATCAAAAAATTAATAAGAAAAAATAAAGAAATAGGAAGGTAGAAACTGATAGAGAGTGAGATAATCACAGGTGATATCAAGAAACTCATAAGGAGGTGACCGCATGAAAGCCGGTGCTGCTGTCTTTCAGCAAAGACCAGAACAGAGTAAAGTCACAGATGTTCTCACCACAGGAAAAAGAGTCTGAAAACTACAGTAGGAGTGTCCAGGATTGGAGCAAGGACCCAGCCTGCTCACAGATCAGGAGAGCCAAGGCCTGGACAGTGAGGATGACATTCACACAGTCAGGTCCCATGTGGAGAACACAGCTCTTCATGTCACTCGACATTTCACATGTTCACGAAACAAACACCATGAATATAAAAAGCATCATCTGTTTATATGGACAAAAATGAAAGCTGATGAAGAACTAAAAACACAACAGAACACTGTCACATGAGTTGCCATATTCTCTTGAATGTGTCTTTGTTACCAAATTTGCCCAGTGCATTCATATCTGCTGTTGACACTGCCTGCTTTAAGAGTCCTCCTGCCACAGAGCTGTGTATATAGCTGGAAGAGATGTAAACAGGGCAGTGCTGTGCTCATGAAAACAAGCCAAGCCCTCACCCAGCAGCTTTGCAGAGGAGTCCAGCCCTGGATGCACAGCTGTTCCCACTCGATGATCAGGTCTGAGCAAAGACAACAACTATGGATTTTGGGCTGAGTTGTGTTTTCCTATTTGCACTTCTGGAAGGTAAATTACTTGGAACAAGGGGCACAAAATGAGAAACTGGACAAGAGTCAGTTAAACAGTGTATATTTGTGACAGTTTCCTGACCATTATCTTTGTGTTTGCAGTTGTCAAGGCTGAGGAGCAGCTGGTGATGTCTGGAGGAGGCCTGGTGTAGCCTTGGGGAATCCTGAAACTCTCCCTCGTGGCCTCAGAATGTGGATCTCATACAACAATATCGATGTTGGTAGTGTAAACTACCCAGACTCCATGAAGGGCCGATTCATCATCTTCAGAGAAAACAACAAGAACACACTGTATCTGCAAACGAGCAGCCTGAGACCTGAGAACACGGCTGGCCGTGTGTGACTGTGCAAGAGACACAGTGAGGAGGCATCTGGGTGAGATCAAACCAGCTGAGGCACTCAGGAGCAGCAGAGGGCGCTGTGTCCTCGCAGAAACAGACAGGGCCCAAGAAGCACGTGCAGAAAAGGAAGCTGGCAAATGAGGACCTCTTGGTGGCCTCTGAGCTTCCTCTCTGTTTTAAAATTATTTGAGCAGAGAAGACCCCAAAATTTGGAGGCATCAGATGACTGTGAAGTATCTAAGTTCAAGTCAACATTCTCTGTGGTATTTAATTGTGTAAGTACATATTTATGTACTTCCTTTTCAATCTACTATATATAATTTCACTTGATGGATAAACATGACTTGTACATATCTTGAAGACATGCATTTTGTGACATGAACATTCCTTTAAATGACAAATTGTCTTCACTTAAAGTGAATGTACTGATTTTATCTAGATGATTTTTGTTGTCTCATGAAGGAATAAGCACTTCATTTTAGTAAATTAAATCCATCATGTTCTTATTTCTATGTTCTGAGAAATCACAGCCCTCTCTTTTCCTCAGCCTCTTCAGAGGATGTGGTCCACTAGTTCAGGCACAGCATCACACGGAGACCTCAGGGAGACAGAGATAGAGGCAGCCTGGCTGGACTCAGGATAGTGTCCAGAGGGGCTTAAGTGTTCTCATCATGTGACAGTGCATTGAGCAGGACTTTGGCCTGTGATTTCCTTCTGGACTTCAGAAATTAGGAATTCATAAATATAGCAAAATACAGTGTAGCCATTCTCTCTCTCTCTCTTTCTTTCTTTTTTTCTTTCTGTGTGTCTGTCTCTCACTCACTCATTTTATTAATTAATTAAGGGAAAATATATAAAGAAAGATACTTCAGTTTCATATTATTCACTACTTTTTAGACTCTCAGAATTTTGCCTTTACAAATATTCTTTCCATTATCTCAGTATCTTGTCTCAGCTTATTCTGTATTTATCAGTCATATGTACCCAATATTTCCTAAAATATTCAAATACACCTCTATACTTAGTAAGATACTTAAGGTTATGATCTTCATTGAACCAAGTACACATCTAACAAAAGCAAAGCTTTCCACACTCTCCTCCCATATTTACCTTCTTCCTAAAGGTAGAGCTGAGGTGAGTTTCTCACACATAGTCCACCATCCCTCAGATGTGGCCATGGCCCTCACAGTCATACTCATCCTGGAAATGCACCTCCACCTCCTTCCCATGCTGTGCCCCCAAGCTGGGCCAGCATCATCATTGAAGTGCTTTATGGTTAAGGATTGAGATTTCCAGTCCTGATATGATGTCCCAGATGCATCTTTTGATTCCAGACCAAGATGAGGATGTTTTCCAGAACACATCATCATCTGAGTTACAGCCAAATTCCCTGTTGGATCTCTTGTGTTCATTGGGCTGCACAGCAGACACTTCAAAAAGTCTATAGCTTTTGATGATTTTACTTCTGTTTCTTCTGTTACTGAATATTGTGGCATGCTTGTGAAAATATTCAATTATTGATCCTGGAATCTTGATTCAAGTAACAGTTCCAATTTGGAAACTGTGGTAGCTCTAGATTTGGGCTCAACACATGAAGGCATAGAGAATGATTACCTGCATATTCAAATCTATATAAATCTGGGAAAACAAGCATCATTATTTTCAATAACAAGTGAAAAAATAAGACTTTACTTTTAATGATCACACATCAACCTGGAGAGACAGGCTATCCAGAAAGCCAGGGGAGCCCTTCCTCCTGGTACAGCAGGAGCCACAGGCCCACAGTAGAATGAGCACTGATGGGGAGATGATGGATGGCTTGGGGACAGGAAAGGACCAGGAGGAGGTCACATAGTGCTTCTAGCTACCACACAGCTCACATTACCTCCAGAATCCCTCGGGATCTCAAGGGTAGTATTAATAAACTTCATGCAGGTCTCTAACAGGGAGAAGAGAGGACTGATCTTTGAGAAATGGGCACAGATCCTGGTCCAGATGGAAGACACTCAGGAAGGACATTTCCAGAAATGGGTCCTATATACATATAAATTATTCTAAGTGAACAACAACCTCCCATCCTTCTAATATATTTTAAGGAATTAAAATAGCCTTAGAGATGAAACAAATGAAAGAAAATTTACTGATCTTCAGAAAGGGATATTTTTCATGAAAAAAGAATCTTGTGGGTGTCACATGATAGGAAATCCTAGGGAACACAGAATCCCACAGTGTCAGACACACAGTGTGATGAGAGAGGATTCGAGCTGAGGGAGCTGCATGACCCAGGTTCATCTGCAAAAACTCAATGAAGCTGCAGACAGCAGAGGATCCAGAGAAGGGGACAGGACAGTCTTGAGCAGCCTCTGCTCCACCACATTCCATACCGTGCTCAGAGCCCACAAAGCTTCAAGCCCATTTCTCCCTCTCCCTTTGGTCATCATTGCAAGGTTTATCTCCTTCATGTATTTGGGCAACATCCAGGTGTGTCATGGGGAGCAGCTAGACTCACAGACCTGGAAGGACACACATGTTTCTACAGGGAACTAACTAAACAGCTGAGAGACTCGAGGATGATTGTTTTCATGTCTTCCCTGGAGTCTCAGGTATTGAATGTAAGAGAACAGTGACTGGAGCCCACTTGGCCAGCACAGTATCCATTCTAGTGAAAATGTGTTTGGCAGAACCTGGGTATCACTCATGGAGATGAACTGTGTCACCACGCAACAGCTTTTCTCAAAAGGTGATCCTGAAACTAGCACTATCAGTGTAGAGTTGTGCTGGGCCCACTTCTATCTTCTCTGCAGTTGCAGTTTTGGGGATTCTTAAGGGAAACACAGTGTCCTGTGAATGATCCAGAAAAGATACCCTTCACCAGCACCTTGAGAAACAGATTTGTGAGGGGGGCACCAGCATCCCTGAAGGGCCCTGTTATTGCTCTTCTTTGCATGCCAGACCTTACAGGGGGGACTGCAGTTACTTAATTAGGACATTTAAGGGCAATGGGCTTGATTGGGTCCCGGAGTGGCAGAGGTCTAGTGGCAGCACTTAGTTGACAAAAGCAGGGTCTTCATACTTACCGTAATGGACAGTGGAAGTGCAACAATGACCAGAATAATCTTAAGCATGCAGACCTCTGGCGTTGGCTGATTAGCCATGGTATTCCTAGAAGTGAAATAGACAGGAAGGCGACAAAATTTTTACTAGATTTATATAATCAAAAAAGTTTAAGGGCAAATGATTGGAATTTTATTTCAAATCATAGTAACAGGGAATCACTTATCCTCAATGAGTTCCCAGATTTGAGCCAGTTTATAGACCCAGAACCCCTCGAAGGTCAGGTCCCCTTGGAGAAGTATTTTGATGTGCCAAAAATTTATACTGTTAATCTTTCTCCCATCCTTCCCCAGAGGGACCTAAGATCTTTTGCCCTAATAACTGTCCACTGGGGAAAGGGGAATGATCAGATATTTCAGGGACTACAGGACACTGGTTCTGATAAAACACTGATTCCAGGATATCCAAAACATCATTGTGGCCCTCAAGTAAGAGTAGGAGCCCACAGAGGCCAGGTGATCAATGGAGTTTTAGCAAATGTCTGACTCACACTGGGTACAATAGGTCCTCGGATTTTCCCTGTAGTCATTTCCCCTGTTCCACAATGTATAATTGGGATTTATGTACTTAGTACCTGGAAGAATCCTCACATTGGTTCCCTAACCTGTAATGTGAGGGCTGCCATGCTTTGGAAGGGCAAATGGAAGCCAGTAGAGTTGCCTTTGCCTAGTAAATTAGTAAACCAGAAGCAATATCACATTCCTGGAGGGATCTCATAAATTACTGCCACTGTCAAGGACTTGAAGGATGCAGGGGTAGTGGTGCACACCACACCTCCATTTAATTCCCCCACTTGGCCTGTGCAGAAGACATATGGGTCTTGGAGAATGACAGTGGATTACTGTAAACTGAAAAAGGTGGTGACTTCAATTGCAGCAGCAGTACCAGATGTGGTTTCCTTGTTTGAGCTGATTAACACATCTCCCGGTACTTGGTATGAAGCTATTGATTTTGCATACCTATCCATAAGGATTATCAGAAACAATTTGCTTTTAGCTGGCATGGTCAGCCATATACTTTCACTGTCTTACCTCAGGGGTATATTAACTCACCGGCACTATGCCACAATTTAGTTTGAAGGGATCTTGATTGCTTCTGTCTGCCACAGGACATCACACTGGTCCATTACATTGATGATGTTATGTTGATTGTGCCTAGTGAGCAGGAGGTAGCAACCACACTGGATTTGTTAGCAAGGCATTTGAGAGCCAGAGGATGGGAAATAAATAAAACAAAAATTCAAGGTCCTTCTACCTCAGTGAAATTTCTAGGAGTCCAGTGGTGTGAAGCATGTAGAGATATCCATTCTAAGGTAAAAGATAAATTGTTGCAACTGGCTTCTCTTACATCTAAAAAGGGGGCACAGTGCTTAGTGGGCCTATTTGGATTTTGGAGGCAACCCATTCCTCATTTAGGTGTCTTGATCTATCCCATTTACTGAGTGCCTTGGAAAGCAGCTCATTTTGAGTTGGGCTCAGAACAGGATAAAGCTCTGCAACAGGTCAAGGCTGCTGTACAGGCTGCTCTTCCACTGTGGCCATATGATCCAGTAGATCCCATGGTACTTGAGATGTCAGTAACAAATACACATGCTGCTTGGAGTCTCTTGCATGCCCCCATTGGTGAATTACAGTGGAGGCCTTTAGGATTTTGGAGTAAGGCTCTGCCATCGTCTACAGACAACTACTTTCCCTTTGAGAAACAGCTGTTGGCTTGCTACTGGGCCCTAGTGGAAACTGAATGCTTGACTATGAGATACCAGGTCACCATGGGACCTGAGTTTCCTATCATTTCCTGGGTATTATCTGACCCCCCAAGTCATAATGTTGGACATGCACAGCAGTAGTTTATCATTAAGTGGAAATAGTATATTCATGATTGAGCCAGAACAGGCCCAGAAGGCACAAGTAAATTGCCTGAGAAAGTTACCAAGATACCTATAGCTCCTATACCTGCTATGTTGCCTTCAGTTTCCCAGCATGCACCTATGGCCTTGTGGGGTATACCATATGATCAGTTGTCAGAGGACAAGAATGTTAGTGCCTGGTTTGTGAACAGCTCTGCATGTTACACAGGCTCCACCCACAAGTGGACAGCTGCAGCATTACAATCCCTTTCTGAGACACCTTTAAAAGATAGTTGTGAAGTGAAATTGTCACAGTGGGCAGAACTTGAAGCAGTACACTTGGTAGTACGTTATGCCTGGAAGAAGGAATGGCCAAATGTGAGACTGGATGCTGATTCATGGGCTATAGCCAATGGTCTAGCTGGATGGTAAGGACCATGGAAGGAACCTAATTGGAAAATTGGTAACAAAGATATTAGAGGAAGAGTTATGTGGGTAGAACTCTCTATATGAGCAAAGGATTTAAAAATACTTGTTTGCCATGTAAATGCTCACCCAAAGGTAACATCAGCAGAAGACAACTTTAATATTCAAGTGGATAAGATGACTTGTTCTCTGGACAGTTATAACATGTTAGGTACAATTCTATGCATGTCTGTGTATCTGAAATTAATTTAAAGAAATGTGTCTTGTTGCCAAGTTGACAGGGGATGGATTGTAATGGTTGATTGATTGTGTCAACTTGAGATGTTTGAAAGCTTAACTAAATGGTTTCAGCAACTGTACATCCAAGGGTGTAGAAGACCCAACCTAGGATGGCTCATCACCTGGAGGTACAAAAGTAAAGGAGGAAGCACAAGTGCATTGCATTCTTGGGAGAAGCTCCAATCTTTGCCTTTGGTTGAACCTTGTCTCCTGGCTTCCATTGTGGACTCTTCAGCTTCCTGGCATAGACTCTTCAGCCCTTCATCATAGAACCTTTGGCCTTCTGTTGCAGAACTGTCAGCTTGCTGGTGTGGACTTGACTAGGGTGAACTCCAGACCTTTGATTGAATCCTTTGCCTCCAGTGTGCAGACAGCCTTTGCACACTTCCTCATTCAAATCCATGGCTGACCATCATAAACCAATCTTGCTGTTTTTTTACATCTGTATATCTTGTATTATATCTGTTCGTTATAGTAAAACCCTGACTAATACACCTTGGGAAACCAAATGCAAAGTTTCATTTGCTTCCTCAATTTAGGATGTCTTGATTCAGATAGTTTGCTCAGTTGAGTAGCACTCAAAGTCTTTCCAAGTGGGGAGAGTGCACTGGGCAGACTTTCAGTGCACCCCATGCAGTGTACTATAGCTCCCTGGCTCCTTGAGGCTGCTGTGCCACTCTACCAGGTTCTGAGTGGCATACCAAGTCTGAATAGCTAGATGGAGTATGCTATGCAGGCCCTCATCTCATGCCACTCAGTGCACCAAAGCTCCCCAGCCTTTTGGGGTTGCTAGTTAGGGCCCTACCAGGTTTGGCATAACATACCAGGTTTTGCATAACATACCAAGGCTCCATGGCCAGGTACAGTTTGCTTTTCAGGCCTTCAGCTCACACTATCCAGCCTACTGAAGCACTCAAGCTACTTGGGGTCTCTGGGTGAGGCCCAATTTAATGGTGTCGTTTTAAGAAACAAATAAACCTAGCAAATTTTGCTCTATTCTAACTTAGAGTGGGAAATTATATTTTATTGGTATGTATTCATAGTATTTTTCCACAGTAAAAGAAACTACTAATATTGATATAATATTGTTCCTCCATGTACTAAAATTTAATGAACATAGTTCTTCCAAAGCATGACACCACCCCCAATAGTTGATGCTCTGCATAACAATCTCCATTATCACATGTCATGTTCATCATATTTCTTTCTTGAGTTTTCTTTGAAAACTCATGCTTTTTAGATGATCCCAGAAATTCAGCAACAAGGTAAAGAATCAATGAACCAAAAATGACTGTGGTATTGTGTATAGTGAATCTGTTATGGATTGTGTTTAGATGTCCTTCAAAGCTTCATGTAGTTATAGGTGGGGATCTTTCAGAAGTAACTGGATAGGGCCTGGGGATTTAGCTCTGTGGCATAAGCACTTGCCCAGAAAGTGTGCAGTGGTGAGTTCGATCCCCAGTAGCACAAAAAAAGAAAGAAGTAAGTGGATCTAGAATATGTGATGCTAGAATTGATTCTTGAAGCAATGGTAGTCTCTAGTGCACTAGGATTGAGGATGTGAGTGCTACCAACCTATGTATCCTGGATAAAATAAAAGAAGCAGAAATACAGTCAGAAAATTCCCTGCTTTCTTGCTTGCTTGTGCTGTTTTGTTCATGCCATGAGCTTGTTCTCCTCTGCCAAGACATCTTACCTTGCAGCTAGCTGATTATGGACTGAAACCTGTACAAACTGTGAGCCAAATAAATGTTTCCCTTTTTAACTTTGGATGTAATGTGTTCTGTCACAACAATGAAGAAAGTATTGAAGATAAAAACTTTATGGATGCTGATACAAATTTTATGCTGTTTAAATGTTTACCTCAGTTGTATACTTCTCTTTTCTATACTTCATTTTGTTTTCAGCATATCAAAATGTTTCCTTACATTGGGTTCCTCAGGAAACAGGTTCTTTCTGGATAGGTCTGTAACTATGGACAGTGATACATATTATCTGAACACTTGGGAGCATGAGAGAGTGTGATCACAAATTTGAGTCTGGATGGTGCATGAAGTGATTTCAAAGCCAGCCTGGGTTACATAGCAAAACAATATCTCAAGAAACCAAGATGTAAAAGATAAATAAACAGACTCTGAGACAGATATTCACATGCAGGTGGCTGATTGGTTAATACTCTTAAAAACAATGTGCTACTCTGCCATAGAGAAAGATAAACGAGTCATTTACAGGAAAATGGATGCAACTTAAGAACATAATGTTAAATGAAATAAATCAGACACAACAACATATATAGGGTTATTCCTCTTAAACAAGGAATCCAAATTATAAATGAAGAGCAAAATAAAAGATACGGAGTAGAGAACCATCTTTCTCAAATGGGAAGGATTTAGAGAGATAGGAAAAAAGAGAAGGAAAGGGCATGAAAAAACAAGTTAAGATGTGCTATGTTTATGTACGAATTGCACACAAGGAATGCAAACATTATATATTGCAAATGTGTATTAATAATAAGAAAAAGAGCAATGCTTGGGAGAGAATGAAGAGAGATGGATAGCACAAGGGGACTGGAAAACTGGTGATGAAGTTATAAGACAGCCTTTACCTGGTTTCATGTAAAGCGGGGACTGTGTTCACTCTATTCCTGTGTAAGGCAAGGAGAGACATGTTTTGTAGCCTCATCCCTCAGCCATTGGATAATGGTTGCCCAAGTACACCCTTGTAGGTAGTGCAGTCTTGGACAAGAAACTTTCTGTCAGTTGAAATTTATGAGAAAGTCATAGCTATAATTTGTTAGTAAATAATATTCTTTCCAACTAGGAGACCAAATGCTTCATTTCTTACTGGTAAATCTTGGTAGTACTACACAGCATTCACTACGGTAGCCATTTATTCTTTTTGAGGCAGGTATTGTTCTTAAGTAAATTTTTATACCTTCTAATGTATTTTGGTAGTGGTCTGGTAAAGCTACTCACTATCTAAGACAACTTTATTGCATTAATGGCAGGCAATAAGCTGAACAATTAATTCTGTTAGACATAATTTGACATACATACAGACCAGTGAAACCATTACTAAATCAAGCTAATGAACATATCCATCATCCTTGCAAATTCTTCTTGGTAATCACTATGTCCTGCCACTCCTTTCATTCCTGGACAAGCATTACTCTGCTGTCTAACACGACAAAGTAATTCACATTTTTTAGAATTTTCTAAAAGTAGAATCATCAAGTACTTATTTTCTGATCTGTTGGCTTGCACTTGTAAGCTACTAACTTTGATTTTGTAGGTAATAAGATTTCTGTGCAAGTGTATTAATTGAGTCAATCAAAAACTTTTAATTGATTCTGATAGTAGCTCATGGGTATGCATTATATGTTTTAAAGACCTTTCTTTTAGCTTCAGGTTTCAAATATTGTTGATATTTAAACAGTTATTCCTGTATAAACATTAACCCATATTTATAATCAATCCTTTTTAAAAGTTCACTTTCTGAATATTTCTTTCTTTCTTTCTTTCTTTCTTTCTTTCTTTCTTTCTTTCTTTCTTTCTTTCTTTTTCTTTCTTTCTTTCTTTCCTTGGTACTGGGGATTGAGCTCATGACCATGCACTTTCAAGGCAGGTGCTTATGCTACTGAGCTAAATCCCCAGCCTCTGCCAATTTCTTAAAATATTTAATTCATTGTCTAGGTATTGAAATGAACATTCCATTCAAGTATCACAATACTTAAATTTTATAATTTATTGTGAGGACGTATAGTCACTTAAGATAATTAGTCCAAAAATTCTTACCATTTTTTGTGTAGTCACACACATCACATGAGAACTTCTCTCCAAAATCACAAACTTGTTCTGTAGAGCTTATTTTCCTATTCTAGTCATTCCTTAAGAAAAATATCTACATAATGCCTATAGACAGACTTGTAGTTTGTTGTTCTATGATATTAGTATTATTTATAAAATGAGAAATTGATAAACTCACATACATTATGAATTCTTATATGTATCATATCAGCTGTATAACTACATTGTTTCTTTAAAGCTGTATCTTACTTAGTTTTGCAATTTCAGAAATATACCTGCATTATTTCTGATGATGTCTACAGGCTAAAATATTTATTTTTTTCTCTTTATATCTCCACTAACTGTAATTCCACATTTCAATATTTATGGAGTTCTGTAGACCTTTCCTTTACAACTGTTTTCATATCCTGTTTTTATTTTCATTCTTCTTGACACCAGTATTAAGTCAATAGATTCCTTGTAAGACACCTCTCCCTCCCAAAACACCAGTCAATTTTTTCAAGTTAACCTTTATAAAGCAACACTTTCTGCTTCCTATTATCCATCACAGGAATCTTCAGTGTTCTCTGTTGATACCTTTGTTTTCAACCTTAGCACCCTTAAAGACTGAAGGAGATGTTTGTCCTGTTGTTTTTTTTAAAAGAAAGTGACTTTAAAAGGCAGTGAAACTGGGCAGCGATTTGACAGGCCAGTGAAATCAGTTTAACTTATCTTCCTATACTTCATAAAGCTTTACAGTTTTCTGTGTCCCACATTTAGCCTGAAAGCATTTGATTTTATAACCCCTGCCCAGAGTTCTGCATCCAAAATTCTTGGTCTGGCATTCAGTACCCTAACATACATTTGCTTCTCTGACGTGTTTTCATGCAACTCTACAATAAATTATATATATTTTGTCTGAAACACTCATGTTCTTAAATTCTTTTGAGTCTAATTTCACAAATAAAGATGTTCCCTACCTATAGCCATTAGAAAGCTTTGGTTATAAGAAGCATTATTTCCCTTTAACTTAAATGAAATGCAATCTCCTGGAGAGAAATTTCACAGAAATGGAATCATTAGATAGCAATCTGTCAGATAGCTCACAGAAATGTATATGTAACTGTTACCCAGGAGAGATAGCACTAAGAAATATGGAGTTCACAAAAGTTACTTTTCTAGATACTGCTGCCAAGGGAGTTTAGATTTAAACTGTATCATCCTTACTATTTTCAATTCTAGATTCAAACACCTAAATATAATTGATGTTAATTATGTCAGTGTTTCAACTCATTAAAGAATTTGCAGAGCAGTATGACTACAAATTCCCTGAATATAATGTGGAATGAAGCAAGAATTATTTTATTAAAGAAATTACATAAAAAAGGTAGAGATGCTTATTTATAAGATTAATACTATCAGCCATAAAAACTAATCCTTTAATCTCAGTGGCTTGAAAATATTTGTTTCAGACTCATAACTTAATGAGGTAAAGTAGGCAATTATCTGCCTTGCAGCAACTCAGAGAACTAGAGTGTCTCCATTTTTGGCTCGCTCACATCACTAGGGAAACCAAAGAGGCAATAACAAAGAGGAGCTGAGGAAAAGACACTGACCTGGAAGTGCCTCAGATGAGGAATGGTATATGATTTTTCTCACAGTTCTGTTTCCCATGTTTCCCATTGCAATTTCAGGGGAGCATAGAGAGCAATGGAATGCTGGGATATTTGGTAAGCACTAATTCTGCCCATTGCAGAAGGGATATTGGACAGACCCCCCCAAAAGTAATTAAAAAATCCTTCCATATCCTGCTTCCATTTTCCGTCAAGTGTTTCTGAATAGGTTGATTCAGAGATTTCTTCTGTACGTCTGAAACATTTCATGCACTTACATGTTTTTTTGTCCCAATAATTTGTAATCATTCCTTATACAAATTACTCCCTAAGCTTTTGTGTGACAGTGAACAAGACTAATAACTTATCCAAATTATATAATAGATTAATATCACATAAATTATATAATTCAAATACATATACATACTTGAATTATATAATTTTCTATTTATGTGATTCAAATCATATACATAGAATTTCACTATTTAGTAATCTTTG
>PVLA01017409.1:0-17505 GCA_004027455.1 Hydrochoerus hydrochaeris
GCTGGAGGCATGATTCCTACACCAGCCCTCTTGTGTCTTCCCAGGTTGCATGGAAGTGTGAGTGCCGTGCTCAGTTCAGTGAATACCACTAAATAATAAATTCTGAATTTATATCCCATTCGACTCCTTATCATACTTGATTTTGAGGTAGGAGAGAAGAAATAAGAATAGGTAGAAAAGGAGATTAGAAAATGGTAATATCAAATTGTACTTTTAAGAAAAACTGCAACTTCAGGATACAAAAATTAGTCAAACTTCTTTCCAGAAAACTAAGTTAAAAGAAAAATTCCTAAAGGCTTTCAAATCCCAGTATACCTGATCCTACATTCTTCTCTTTTACTTGTAGAATAGGCCTTTCCAGTTGTGGACAGCCCCTCCCCCTTCACCTGTAAAATGGCCCTTTTGTGCCTGTAGAAAGGACCGTGGCTTCAACTGTTAACTTGAACCCCTTTCCAATCAGAAAGCCACATAAATATACCGAGCTCCACTCCAAAATATATCTGTTGAGTGTGGCTGCCTGCCACACTCAAATCATGTCATCCACTGCACCTTCACCAGCCCTACAACCACCCAACTTGGAACAAAATACCTGATTTTCAAGGAATTGTTCATGGAGTAATTATTGCTTCAAAAATTATTGCTTCAGAAATACAGCTAATTGGGCTGGGGATCTAGCTCAGTGGCATAGCACCTGCCTGGCAAACCCAAGGTCCTGAGTTCTATCCCAGGTAGAAGGAAAGAAAGAAAGAAAGAAAGAAAGAAAGAAAGAAAGAAAGAAAGAAAGAAAACAGAAAGAAGAAAGAAAAGAGAAAACAAAAGAAAAGAGAACTACAGCTAATTATGGTTCCAAGTAGTGCTCAGAAAGTAGAAGATATCAGGGCAGAGGCTGATATAATAACATTAACTGACTTTTATCAGGACTGAAGTACATCTTATGTAAGTTATTTCTGTGCCGCATCAACCATGGAAAATAAGAGTTATTCTTCTGGTTTTGTTACAGGCAGCTGAGTGAGATAGAAATATTATAGACAGTCAGACTAGGCCAGACCCTTGCAGGAGCCATTGCTTAAATACCTTATAACTGTGGGAGAGACAGACACCTCTGCTGCAGGGCAGACCTCAAAAGATAAAACAAATCCACCACATACTTCCTAAGGATAAACATATTCTAAATAGGTCTCTATCACTCTGAAGAAGCCAGAAGGAGCCACTAACCCAACATTCTACAGGAAGAGCCCCTTCTGTATAGGAATGCCTGCTTGCTACATGATTCACTTTCCCACTTGTCCCCGATTTAATCAGTTTTTCTTGAGTAACTGTACTGGTGATTTTGATTGACCATAGTTCGGCCCCATCTCATGCTTATCTTAAGAGTTCCCATCTTTTCCCACCTTGCATCCACCTCACTTTTCAGTTTTTATCTGCCTGTAACACTTTTCTATAAAAGTCCCTAGAAAAGACAGTCTTTGGCAACCCACTTGGGACCTCTTCTGTCTCTTAGATAGAAACTTTTTTTCTCTCAATAAATATATTCTGCTGTTAACTGCTATTTTTCCTAAAATTCATTCTTCGGTTTTAGAGAACATGAGCTCCTACCAGACATCTAGTAGGTTGGGAGTTTCTTTCTCCTATATCATTTTGATGGTTAATGGACTGTTAATACCAGTACCAAAATGAATTTTCATTCCAGCATCAGACAGCTACAAAGTGGTGAGCTGGACATTTGAAACCTAGGGCAGTGACTCAGGAGTCCTTCTGTCTCCCTAAGTGGCTCAGCAGGCAGATCAGGAAATGAAGGCCCTTCCAAGAAAGGGCAGCAAAACATGAAAGTTCTGTGTTTCCCCAAGGACTACCAGAGCAATATGTAGAGCAAGTGGAGAAAGCCAGTGAAGAGGAAGAGATTCCATTTTAAGAGAGTAAGATTAAATGGAGCCAGGCTGAGACAGAGGTTATAGGAAATGTGCAGAATACAATACAGTTGGAGAGAAAGAAATATCTTTGTTTAGGTGAGAAAGTAATGGCAGCAGAATATGTAAGGGAAGAGAAAGAGAAGCTTAGAGAAAATAAGACAAATTATTTGTTAAATGTATCAGTGATGATAAATAAATGCTAATGAAAAAGTCAGCGTACAATGATTGCCAAAGGGATGGAGGAGGGAATAACGATTTTTAAAAGAATCTGTAGGCTCTTTTTCTGTAGAGAATAAGAGGTTCACAACATTAGGTACCACAGAGCTAGTGATGTTGTGAGTGTGAACTTTGAAAATAACCAACAAATGTCACAGGCAGTTTGTTATGGTATGTGTCTAGATGTCCCCCCTAAGGCTCATAAAGTCATAGGTGGGGTTTTTCAGAGATGGCTGAACCTAGGGTGTGTCATGCTGGAATTGATCTATGGTACTAAAATCAAGGACACTAGGATTAAAGGTGTGAGTGCTAAGTAGCCTGGATTAGTGATAAGAGATAGAGCTGTGGTCTCCTCTTGCTTGCTTTGCTACCTTCTGCTTGCCATGACCTATTTTTCTGCAATTATGGACTGAACTCTTTACAATCTGTAAGCTAAATAAACCTTTATCCTCTATCTTTGGGTGTCAGGAATTTTGTCTCAACAATGAGAAAAGTAAGAGAGAGTTGATAAGGGAAAATAGAAAAGATGATTGAGCATGATGGTCATCCAGCAATGGTGGACAACAAGTGTAGATGGGGCCATCCTAAAGCCACAGGCAGAAATGTGACATCAAGGAGAAACTGGCAAACCAGTTGCTGAATGTCAAGTTCCAGTTGGTTTGGGATATAAGAACAGAAGTCTGTTTACAACATCATTTGATTTATCCCTGCATGAATAAAGGCCTGGTGACTGAGTTCCAGGATAAATTTCTAAATTCAAAGTACATGTCTTCGCATTCAATGAGGTCATATATTTTATACCACATTTTGAAGATTTATTTGGCAGATATTGCCTAGAGCTACAGTGACAGAAAATGCTGCAAGCTGTTCATCAACAGTCGTGTATTCAGAAGGTGTGTAAATTCCTTGGCAGTTTGAATCAAAGCTCTTTAATGATGAGGGAATGGCAGCCAGGTTATTAACTTGTTTTCATTCTTGGCAGGTGGTTTTGCCATCAAACTGCAATGAATTTTGAAGGAAAGCAAATCTTAGTGTCATTGTTATTCTACACGCTTTAAGCCCACACTGTTTACTTCTTTGTATGCCTTTAACATTTTTGCAATTACCATAAGAAACCCCTGCTAAGTACTAGCGTCACAGAAATGCTTATTTATTTATGTTGGTTTTCCTTTTTTCTAAGACAGAATCTCACTAAGACAGTTCAGGCTGGCTTGAGCTCACTGTGTACCCCAAGATAACCTTGAACTCCTGTGGATCCTGCTGCTTCTACTTCCCAAATTCTGGGATTATAGGCTTGTGTCACCATGCTCAGCTCAGGTCAGATATGGAAGGGTCATAATAACACATTTTGAAATGTTACAATCAGTGCATATAGAAGGCTTTAGTTGCAATTCCTTGTTTGTGTGTTTCACATTTTGTTGCTATCATTCGTTGCAATTTCCAACATCAAATCACAGTGCTGGTATTCCTTCCAATAGGCTTCAACCCCTATCAGGAACCTGGCCTAGATCCCCAAACTCCTGAACCAGTGTACATAGAAGGCTTACATAAATGAGATAAGTGGTATGATTTTAGGGCTTCAGGAGGATCAAAAATCCTTCTGCAGAGTTTGAGACTCTGAAAGCTAAGAAAAGGAATGTCTCTGGGCAGCCCATATTTATTTAGTATTTAAGAAAGGGATTAGAGTGGAAAATGCAGAAAATTGAACAGATCTTGGGAGTGGTTCAAGGACTTTGCCAAGTAACAAATTATGTCTAATTTAGGAGAACTATCTTAAGAGAAGATCTCCATGTTGCATTTCAGTACAGGAGTGAAATGCCTGCAGCTCCAGTCTTTATTTGGTTAACTGGAGTTGGAGCCAGGTGTCCTCAGCTGTGACCTTATCTTGCCCTGGCCACGCAGCAGCCCTGCCCCTGTGTTCAGTTTCCAGTTTCAATGGGCTCCCAACAAACCCCTGCCAAGAATCTAAAAACATTTTCTGAACTACTAACATTGCATTTTTCAGTTACACATGACCATTTTTTTGATGAGTAAATTATTTATTTACATTACTGTTTTCTTCCTCATCTGAATCAGGATCTTCATTCTGCATTTCTCTATCTGTTATAGCTTGCTAGCTTCTTTGGTTCATATGATTCAAGGCATTATTGGTCAAGTCACCTGATAACTCACTTTCAACGTCCTCCCAAAGGTGTAAAAGCAGATTTTTATGTGCTATTGTACTGATTTGGGCAAATTCTACAAGAAAAATCAAAAGGAAACATTTAATAAAAAATTACAAATATACACAAATGTAATGCAGCACACTATATTTACTAGGAGTAAAACTCATCCGTTTACACATTGACACTCATGCATACATCTTGCCAATTTTCATACCAAGTGAGTTATCGTAAAGATGCCATCCTATATTGCCCCAGCACAGTTGCTGAAAACCACAGCCAGCTAGAGTTATGTTAAAGTATATATATTGCAAAATGAAAACTTTGATAGGTAGGGATGAATTTAACCCTCTATGATTCCCCTTTCATTAAAACACAGAAAAAATTAACTAGAGATTGAAATATTTCAGGTGGAAAAATATTTAGAAGGGATTGCTAACCAAAAATACACTACTGTTTCCAGAAAAATATAAATTATAAAAGTTATAAATTTATGATGAGGGCACTTATGGGAAAAAATCAGCATGTTTTTCTCACAGGATTAGTATTTCTCTAATGTTTCTTAAATAGTTGTAGATTCAAGGAGTGAATGAAAAAAGTGTGTGTCTAAACTTTTTTTAAAAAACTTACCATAAGTGACCTATTACCAAGAATGATGGAATAATTGGGTTTAAAGCAAGGTGAACATTTTCAGTATTTTGAACAGTATTGATGGAAATGTGCGTTTTATATTAATAAAATGTATTTAAACATTCACCAGAGGTTTGGCTTGGTTTGGTTTTTACCTTCTGGTCACCCCAAACATTAAAGTGGCAGAATCTGAGCATGTTGTCAGTACTTCATTTATCTCTTCCTTTTACCAGATTAGCACACAGTACTTCCAGCTATTGTGAATGCTAGTCACAACAATTCATGTCTACATCCTTCTTCAAAGACCTGGCATCTGGTGATGGGAGTTCCTCCCCATACACAAATCCTCAGAAGACTTTGCTTTCCTCCACATTGACATAGAGGCATGCAAAAGCATGGCTCTTTTGCCTATAGCAGGGATAACTGTAATGCCAACCATATTCCCCGTGAAAACAGACTAATTCTGCTTATCATGCTGTCATTTTACATGATTTACAAAGAGATTCATTTATATAGATTAATGTTATCACACAAGATATGTGCTATTCAGTTTGAAAAGTTTTAAACATTTTAGTCAATAATAATATGACAGAAATTATATATATATTTTTTTGTTCTTTTACAATACACACCAGTATTGTCACATGGTCTAGAAGAATTTTGTGTTCATTGCCATTGGCCATAATCCCCCCCACCCATACACACTTCTGTGCAGGGAGCCCCTTCCTCCAACTGAGTACATGATTTCTGGCAGGTGACTGGACATTACATATGATATGATCCACATTTCTGCTGTTATCACCGAATTGTGCTGCTCAGTGCAGAACTCATATTCCCTATTCCAGACTCTCATTTATCCCCTGTCTCACTTGAAGATCAGAATTGGGAAGACCACCTTCCTCCACTATAAGCCAAGGTGAGGCACAGAATTAGCAAGGAGTTCCAGAAATAGTCTACTTCAAAATCAGAATAATGGAAAAGAGCTGGTTTTAAACAGGAACTGAGGTCTAAACATTACATATCACAAGATACAGTATGACAAAGATGTATACAAGGTCACCACCTCTGGTTGTGGTTTTAACCAATGATGACAAATAACTCTAAACCATAAATGCATACACAAACACAGAAACAAAAATTCTACATAGAATTCCCCCAAAAAGTTCAAGTATATTGTTGAATATCATCTTGCCCCACCTTGTGGCCATCTGAGAGCCACACAACCTGTATAAAATTGCTTAAAGAGAAAAATGTATCAAGGCTGCCACCTTGTGATTTTGTGTATTCTATTCTTACCCCTCAGGAAGCAACTACTGTACTACTGCAACCAATTTTTTAAGTATATTCACAATTTATGCCTTTCTCCCCTAGCAATACAAAAAATTCCAAGTTTCAAACAGGACTATGGATTAATGTTTTGCCACTTTTGCACTGGCCAGGTAAGCCTTATTAAAATCAAGTAAGAATTCATAGAAGATCACACTTTCAGAGAACTAAATCACATGAATATGCATATGTACATTCATTACCACTTTAAAAATTAAAATAACTTTATCTTATGCTTACCTGAGATGTGCTGAATAATTTGTGAACTAAGAAAAAAATGGAATACATGCTCCCATTAAAATATAGAATTACAGTAAAATATGAATTATATAGTATTTTCCCACAGTTGTATTCTACATTTCTATCCCCTTGGAAGGTCACCTGGAGTAGAGCAGGAAGTCTCTAAAAGTCTGACACCTGTGATGAAATACTGCCCTCCTCTTACAAATCCCCATGTGACTTTGGGCACTTAACATGATCTCCCTGTACACCCTTTTCTTATCCATAATGAGGGTGAGCTTAATGATATGCATGTCCCAGGGTTGTAGTGAAGAGTGATTACATCTCTCGGAGCAGTCCTTTGTGCTCAGGTATGATGACCAATAACTGTTACCTCTTGTGCTGTGTAACCCAAAGTACAAAGCATGCACCAAATCAGCTTTAGTACTAGGAATCCGCCTTTTCCCTCAGTGTCCCTGTTTCTCACATTTGCTCAGGTGCTGATTCCCCTGACATCTTGTCTGCTCCTGACCCTTGAAGGCCAATTTCTGGTGGAAAGATGGAGGCCTTCAAATGGCCAACCTGCAAGTTATCAAAAAAGACTACAGATGTACTTTGTTGTTGCTGTCGTAGCTCTTCTATTTGTGCTATATTGTTTATTGGACAGGAGGAGCACAAATAAATCTTCTTTATACTTAATGAAGAAATGCTACCCCTCAGCCCTGAAACAGACTCTGACATCAGTATATCATTTCAATTCCTGAAGTCGAGACTTGAAGTGGTGCAGAAAGGAATTCTCAGGTAGTCATCCTTGAAAAATGGAGGAGTACATTTTACATGTAGGTGAGATTTGGTGACTAAAGGGTAGACTTGGGAAGCTGGTGCCTTTCTAATGCTTGAATTATCCATGCTGGCACTTGCTCCCGGAGTTAGGTGTGGCCACCTGAGTAGTATGGAATGTGAGAAGAAATGGCATATATGTCATTTCAGAGGCGAAGACTGACTTTTGAGCATATGATTCACCACTTTCTCCATCCCCTCCCTTGCTGATGGCAAAATATGAATCAAGATTCTTACTTCAATGGCCAAGATCCTACAGTGATTATAAACCCTCAGCAATGATGGAGAGTTCTCCCTAAGCCAAAATTTTGAACAAAAATAACTTTGTTGGAGTAAAACACTGAAATGGATTGTTTTCCAGTACCACCCATCCCATTACAGAAAGAAACAAGCACCACTGTGATCCCTGTCGTGTTTCAAATGCCACAGTCAGGGAAGACGAGCATCGACATGCTGGGCCCCATCTAGCTGGCTGATTGAGACTGTGTCACTTACCAATTAGCTGATTGTCTGCAGTCTGGCCACTCTCTTCCCCTTTATAAAGTGAGGGTAGTGGTGCCTACCTGTCCTAGTTACTGTATCTGTGTAGGAAACCACCCCAGAAGTTAATGGTGTCAATACCAGGACTTACTCTGCGTACAGGTTTGTAAATGAAGATGGGAGACAACGGACAGAATAGCTGATATCCCCTCCGCACTCCTGGAACTAGGTGACAAACTTGAAGACAAGGAAGGAGCAGGAGTCCTGTGGAGCTTGCACACACCCAAGCCTGGTGGTGTCAGCAGCTGACTGAGATCTTCACTGCTGCTCAGCCCAGCCTCTTACACACAGCCTCTGGGTGCAGCTCAGGCTTCCTTACGCATTTTAAAGGCAAGCAGAGGCCAAATCATTTTTCGTGACCAAGACTCAGAAGTCACACAGTGTCACTTCCACTATGTGTTGCCTGTCAATGCCGTCATAAAATCCTGCCCAGGCTTAAGCAGAGGGGACCATAGATTGCTCCTTCTTGGAAGTAGCAAGTCTTCAGAAAATCATGTGAGACCAGTAATAATATTGCTGCAAATACGTTTAGAAGAGAAAATTGACTACATTTGCAAAGTTAAGGCTGAATGAACTAACACAATGAAGTGCTTTGAACAATTAGAAGGCATGGGTGGGAAGTATCCACCACATACTCAGAGACTAGGTGACAGCCTCCCTACCCAGCTTCCATTGTTTCCTCACAGCAAGCTTTCCTCAGAAACAAGACTCATTCCCAGGGTCCCCTATCACAGACCCCAGAACAAATGAAGGGAACCTTAAAACCTTAAGAAGCATGCTGGCGCCGGCCTCTACCACATATTCGTACAGCAGTCTGACCACAGAATAAGGCAAAATCCCTTTCAGGCTGGACCATCACAGGCTCAGGATTAGCTCCTTTTTATATTTCCCTTGGAAAGGTTTAAGAATCTTTGAGGTATAATGTTAACTAAGGTAACCCACCTACCTATGTACAATGGTGCCAGAGATCTGCAAGAATATGGTAAAACTATGTGAAAGCAGTAGCAAGACATTTTGTGGGATTTTACTTTCATTGGGAAACAGAGGCATACAAATTCTATCCAACTATATAGTATTTTTGTTAAGAGCAGATATGAAGGCAACATGAAATAAACCTGTAACAGGCAGGACATTTTCTAGGTACCCAGAAGGCTGCAATTACAGGATATCAACTATAAAACTCTACTTTATACCTGAAAGGACTGAATTGTTCACCACACTGTGTGAATACCACAAGCCTCTTTGTCACTGAATGACCAATAGCAGAAAGACTCAGAAAACAAGCTTGGCCAATAGGTAAGCATTTGATTTATGTGCATAGGAGTCCTGGGCCTGTCATTCTCTTCAACCTTCTATTGCTAAAGATGCAAAAGAAGAGACACATACTGTGCACCGATATTGTTATGCAGGTCTTTTGAAATTTGAAATTCATCAAGTTGCTGCCATTCTCATCAACATTCAATTTGATATGAAATTGTTCAAAGAACCATAGACAGATAAGTTAGGTAGAAATACTATAAGCAGTCAGACAGGCCAAGACCTTGCACAAAACAGCTATGGCTAGAGGCACATTAGCTAAAGACTGGGCTTCAAGAAAAGAGGAACTGTTTACCCATATACATCCCCTAGGGATACACAGCAATAATTATATTGTAATAAACATCAATAACCTTGGGTAGAGGACCAATCTTCTAAAACCCATCCCTTCAGGGAAAATCCCTGTCTATCCTTGGTGTGCTTGCTAAGTGACTTACTTCTCTATTTGATCCCCAATTAATCAATATTATCTAAGTGACTAGTAGTCTTATTGAGTCACCATAGTTTTCTGCCACCTCACACCCATCTATGACTTTTCCACTGGATCATTTTAAAAAATAATTTATTTGATACCAGAAAGCAAACTCATGACCTGCGCTTGCCAGGCAAGCGCTGTGCCGCTGAGTTATATTCCTGGCCCATCCATTGGATTATTACAAAAGTGACATATCTTATTGTTTAATTATAGTTCTGTCCCACCTTGAATCCATCTCACATCCTGGCTTTTCTCAATAAACATGCCTAAGAAGCTGGGTTGGCACACAACCCACTTTCCAGTCCCCCTTCTGTCTCTGTTTGACAGAAGATTTTCTTCCTTTCAATACATTCTTCCTACTCTTAACCTCAATTGTTCCCAGAATTCATTTCTTGAATTTAGAGAACATGCACTCGAATTTTTGACATCTATCAGGTTGGCAATTTCTTCCCCTTAATCATTTGAAGATTCCACTGAGATAACTGGATAGAAGTAAAAGTTCGCTTTTATTTCATAGATTCTTCATTGTGACTTGCTTGGGTAACCAAAATTTTTATGCTTCAAATTTTTAAGTTATATTTTTGCCCACTGCTTATCATTGCTTGTTTTGTCTCTTGCATAATTTTCTTAAAATAATGATAAATTTAAGTTACAATCATAGGAAAGTTATGATGCTTCACTGATGGGGCATTTTATTCCTATTTTGTGTATGCTATATTCTGGACCTTTTTACTGAACTCACTAGTGTTCCTTGTTTGACGTGTTTGACTTCTATGGTTTGTCATGTTAGATGACAGTGCTAGTAAAACTTCATATCAGAGCATCCCCTAATGGGCTGTGATATAAAGTACTATAAAATGGGTCTTTTTATGAAATGTAGTTTATATTTAGAAAATATTCCTGCCTATTAATAAATCATAGCATTCTTAACTGCCAACTGAAAGTAAATAGGCTGGCAGTCATTCTTAAAACCTGGGGATAGGTTTCACTGGGACAAACTGGCCCTGATCCTCTTCTACACTCTAGAGGAAATGTCGAGCCTGTTCTGCCTCAGTTTCCTTTTTGGCTGATCTTCCACTGATGAAAATGGAATCTTAGCTCTTGAGATTCCCCCTTCTAGCCTTTCCAGGCTGAAAATGACAACTCACGTGCAAGTTGTTTCAATAACTCATCATGAGTATTAGAAGAAAAAAGACTTCTGATCTTTTCCTGCTACTTTCCTTTTTTTTTTTTAGAGGCATATAAAATTAAAAAGAAGGCCTCTGAATTGCCCCAAACTTTTCCTCCTACCCAAAAACTAAGAAAATGAGCAAATAGAAAATGAGCATTTGCTAAGGCAGGGGACAGAAAAGTCATTTTAGATGAGAAATACATTCTCCCATCTTTGGGTCAGTTGAGACATCAGGATTTTGCCCAACCAGGAGAACACACATAAAAGCTATGTCCCAGCTAAATGTTCTTGTTCAGGGCAACAGTCTCCATTGGAAGCCTGGACCTGAGCCACAGGGGAAAGAAACAACTTCTAAATAAAACCAAAAGGAGCTATTTCCAAAGCACCACACTTCAGGGTCCAAAACACATTTAGCCTAAGGGAGCATCTCCAACCTTCTCTCTCCCCTCCTTGGTCTAGCTAGCATTCATGTACATATAAAAATATTTTGATAATAAGTTGTGGACTTTGAAATTTTTACTTTAAACTTACAAAGTGCTATGTAATGGTTTTTGCTCAGGCTTTTACCTATCCCTCAGAGAACTTCAACAAGTAGTGGTCACCCTGCCATCCGGGTAAATGCTCCGCAAGCAGCAGCCACTCTTAAGGCCAAGAACAGATTTCTCAGGCACCTTCCAACGAATACTCATTGAAGCCAATGGCTAACGAAATGTTGACCAGGCAACGGAATTCATTTCTGGAGACAGATCTCTGGATGAACACATAAACCAGTAGAAAATGAGAGACAACTGACGCTGTTGTGGTCAGGGCTACTCTCTGACAGATACTCAAAGATTCTCCATTGGAAACTGTCTATCAACAGTTCTGTAGCAAACAGAAAAATCTCCACTTATCTGTTATACATTTCTTTCTCTTCTAATAAGTTAGAAACTCCCCACAAATTTTCTGCAACTTCTTGAGAGTTAACATTACAACCACCTTGTTGTTAGACTGCCACTCTCTCCAGAAATCAGGCTGAGACACCTTAGAACAACTGTTTGCCTTTCACAGAGGAAAGCAGCTGTTAGGGTAATGATATACACTTGTGCCTTATGTATGGTAACTGAGAGTCAGAAAGAGTTTTTAATGAGCCTTTTTTCTTCCATGTGCATGAAGAAGACTAATAAATATGCCTTTCCTACCATGTAAATTGTGATTGCTAGTTGATGCATATAATTTTAACCTGTGAGTTTCAGGTATAAAAGTTTTAACATTATTTAAAGACTAGCCTTGTCTTGCTGCTAGAAAACATTGCCGAGTAATCAGGGAGATACTAAACATGTCTTAAGAGGCTTTTTCACCCTACAACCAAGGGCAGGATTTTTCTCTGGGTCATTTTTACCTATCTCTCGAAGTGATCTCCTTTGCAGGCTGATAAGCACTCCAACTACTTCCAACTCACTTTTTGGTATTTTCCTTCTCTTTCAAAGAACTAAAAATCATTAGTTTAATACTAACCAATGTTTCTGTCTATAAATGTCACAGCTGAGATTAATTGTAAATTGCACTTATAAAAATGCCTACAGGAATAGTACATGAGTTTTCCGGGAAGATAAAATCACACACCAGTTTGAAGGTGCATAGGTTGGTCAACTTTTTATCTTCTGGTCTCTCTTCAGATGACATTTACCTGCCATGCAATGCATTGAGGATGCATTGAGGGTATAGAAATTAAAAGAGACATCTGATTGTTTCTTTTTGCCTTCCAAATGAAAAAAATCTATGTGAAAATCTCTCATTCCATTGGAATGAATTTTTTTTTTTTTTTGGTACCAGGGGTCAAACTCAGAACCACACTCTTGCCAGGCAGGCACTTATGCCACTGAGCTAAATCCCTGGGTACATTGGAATGAATTTTTAAGCACTAGAATATATTTCATCCTCACATACTAAAAAAGAGCAATTTAATATTTTTCTACACCTGCTCATGAACTACCTACCTCCTAGAGCAAAATAGAATATAGAGGAAAGTATTGATTATGATGATCTTTTACAACTAAAACTGTACTGCATGAAAGAGGGGAAATGGTCAAAACTGCCTTACATTCAGACTTTCTCTGGATTAAAAAATCATCTTTATGTTCACAAGGTAAATGTGAGTGACAGGAAAACAAGACATATGGCACTTAAGGCATCCACTATCTCTGAGCCTGAGTCAGGCTCCACTTAGGTGAGGGACAACTTTAATCAAAGCCTAAGTCACAATTATTGCACCTGAGGCTACCCTTGCTTGCCCTTCTGGTTCTGAGGTTAGGGCTTCTAGAGCAGCCATCAGCAAAGACTACATGAACCTGTCTCCATCTTTCACTGATTTTGTTCAAACTCCTCAAGAACAATATCCCTTACAGGAAGCAAATGGGGAATTTGGAACTACCCAACTTCATATATCCTTATCTCTCAACAATCTAAAACAGATCAAGCTAGATCTAGGAAAATTTCCAGATAACCCTGAAAAAGTGCACTGAGGGCTCCTCAGGGCTTGCTCATACCTATCACCTGGACTAGAATGAAGTAATGTTACTGTTAAATCAAACATCAATTTGTAATGAGCCAAGGAGCATTACAAGCAGCTATTGCAGTTGGGGATGAAAATCATGTTGTATATTTTAGAAAGCCAGAAGATAGCCAGGAAACAACAAGTTCCCACTGGAGCTCAAGAAGTTCCTACCCAAGACCCCTACTAACCTAACAACCAGATGGGAGATATTTCCAGACATGTGTTCTTGAAGGTCTGAAAAGAACTAGGCCCTTCAATTCTTTTAAATTGTCAGCTAATCAGCAAAAGAGAAATAGATAATTTACAAGAGGCACTGATAAAACATACATCCTTAGCTCCTGATTCAATAAAAGGACAGATTAAAGACAAGTTTATTACCCAGTGAGCCTCAGGTATTAGGAAAAAATTACAAAAGATGGCTCACTTGATACTTTAGTGAGAAATGCCTCTTAAGCATTTTATAATTGGAATAAGGAGAAAGCTGAGGGGAGAAAACAGAGACCCAGAGAACAGCTACCTTTGTTGTGGCCTTAAAATAAATATACCCTGGGGATAGGGATTTAGCTCAGTGGCATAAGTGCCTGCCTTGCAAGCACAGGGTTGCAAGTTCAATCCCTGGTACCAAAAATAAATAAATAAATAAACCCTAAGTCTGATTCTTAGGGCTCCAACAAGCACTCAGTGACAAAACTCAGTTGCTACTACAATGGAAAGCCAAGTTACCATAAGAGGGACTGCTTTAAGAGACCCCCTATGCCACACTCTTACTTCAAAGCTGGCCAAAGGAAGTGAGACTGTACCCTAAGAGTGGAGGATCTAGAGCTCAGATTCAGCTGATCTAACAACACTGAAGGACCCTGGACACTGCTTTTTCCTTCTGTCCAGACCGTCATCTCCACCTGTCATCTTCATGGAGGAGCCCTGGGTAATCACAACTTCAGGGGAAGAGACCAGCCTATTGCTGGACGTTGGCATATGTCTCTTAGTCCTTCTCTTCAATCCTGGCTTTTCTTCTAGCCATCATACCTCAGTAAGTCACTGGAAAGTAGGAAACTTGCTCAAGCTGTTATTGGGGATGCTTTTCATTCATTCATTTTAATTATGTCTAAAAGCCTTGTTCCCCTCCTAAGGAGACACACATTATCTTGTGTAAATACTATAATACATACAGCCAGGCTGCCAGCTAATCAGAATAAGGTGGAGTCTGGTTTCACATATACATTTTGTTGTCTATGTGCAATAACTTGAGTGTTTTTCATTAGTCAAAATGTATTGTTATATTCTGATTCTCATAGCCATCAAAATTCTTGAGATTACTGCCGCTAAAACTAGAGGGATTTATGATTATCAGACTCCATCAGTAGAGGCATCTGTCTACTGAGATGCAGTGGCTTACAACTGCTATTCCAGTCTTTTAATAAGTTTCTAAATTTTGCTTTTCCCAACTTACTACCTATTCTAGTGCTCATGCTTTGATTATATATGCTCTAATTTCTCAGAAAACTTGTTTATCCTTGTCTAGAAGCTACCAAGCCCTATACAATCATGTAGGTAAGAGCAACAACAAATATGCTAGACTTCTTTTACCAGAATCCACCAGATCACCTTTTTTTTCCCAAATCACCCTTGTAGAGAGGTTTATATGACACATTTGAGTCCTTAAGTAACTATACCCAGTGAGCCTTATATGAGACCTTGACCAGTTTCTCTCTTAAGTAAAACAGTAATAAAATTAATGATAAACCATCCTTCAAAATTAGATGACATTAAACATTTCAAACAGCAGCACAGGGCGGGGGATTTGTACAATTGCAAAAGCTAAATGATGTCTGTATATTCCTGATCCTTCTGTTAATATCTCTATAGTTATTCATGGTATTAGACAACAGGTTAATGACAAGTCAGATTCTAAAATTCCCTAATCCTTCTTCTTATCCTCTTTATAGAAAGTTATTACTGGTTCATCCAGGTGGAAACCTTGGATCATATTCATAATTAATCCTGTTAATCACATTATTTGGTCCGTGCATTCTTGTTTCTTTGGCCTTGTCTCCTCCACACTGAAAGTTGTATGTCTACCCAAGAGAATGCTTGGTGCATATCCAGGGCCTTTAGACTCTCAGTGGAGGATCTCTAACTGCTGATCACAACTACAGGCATTTTCAGCCAGCTTTATGACAATTAAGGATACTTCTTCAGAGAGGGCAATGGTGTAGTAGCTAAGGTATTTAGAAATATTGTAGGCAGGCAAGACTGGGCTGAGCCCTGGGAAGGTCAGTGCAAAAGAAAATTGTGTCTAGATTCATATTCACAAAAGGCCAGGTTTCAAGAAAAATGGAATAACTATATCCACATAACTTTCCTTGGAATGAATAGCAGTGATTAATAGTCTAACTAACATCACCTTGGGGTAGAGGACCAAACCTCTGTAACCCACCCCTTCCAGGAAAGTCCTTCTCTGCCCATTGTACACACCTTGCTTCTCCATTTGACCCCCATTTAATCAATATTATCTAAGTAATACTGTGATCTTATTGGTTGATAGTTGTATCCCACCTCACAAATTTGAGTTTTCCACTGGATCAAAATTACCTAAGTAACTATACTTGTAATCTTATTGATTATAGTTCTGTCCCACCTCACCTCTTGGTTTTCTTCAATAAACGCCTTTGAGAAACAGGATTCCTATGCAAGCCACTCCTTGGGCCCCCTTCTTAGACAGAAGCTTTTCATTCTTTTGATAAATTCTTCCTACTCTTAACCTCTCATGTTTTGAGAATTTATTCCCTGATTTTAGAAAACAAACTCAGTGTTTCCCATTATCTGGTAGGTTGGGAAATTCTTTCTCCTATATCAGAAGTATGTCTATAACTTTTGAAGATCTAAACATGGCCAATCTCACATTTAGAAATATGAGTTAAAGTTAGAAATCTAGAGCCACAAAGTACTTTTAACACTAACTGACTGAGCTGTGTGAGGTTTTAACAGGCAATATGTAACAGTCTAATCATCCCAGGCTTAAGAAATTCAAGCACTCATAAAAAAGAAAATTCTTACAAAGTCATCTAGTTTTATTGGGATTTCCTGTTTCTAGGAGACATTTTTTAATTATAGGTAAAAAGCCTCCTCCAGCTAGTCTCAATTTCCCATCTTCTAACTTAACAGAAGATATTTTGGACTACTCACTTCTCTCATATTCTTTATAACATTTTTAATAGCCAAATCCACATTATGTATTTCAATATGTTACCCCTAAACAACCAAGTATTTAAATGAAACTGTCATCTATTCATTGAAGGTCTCCCATGATGTTTCCTCATTCCCCAATCATGCTTAAAATACTCTTAATCACAAACGCTTAGCTTTGGTTGATTCTCTGGAGAAGTGGTTGGAAGTTGACAAGAGGTCTGTATCTGGTCTGCCCCTAATTTCATAACTAAGTAGTAATAGACCACAACCAGGCCTATCAGTTGACATATTATCTACACAGCTGCTTTTATTCTGAAAAAGAGCTAAACAGTTTCAACAAAGATCCTCAAAGCCTAATATATTTACTGTCTGGCTCTTCTTATAAAGTTTGAACCCAGCTCCAGAATATTCCTCAGTAAGGACATTGGCTCAACATAAAAAAGAAAATGAATTACTATCTTAGAAAATAGAACTGTCACAGAATCCTACAAAGGATTTGTATCTCCAGTTTGTCCTACAGGTGTTAGGATGGAGATGAGACCAAGAGGGGTCACTGCAAGACCACAGCAAGATGACACCACTCTGGGGAGGAGGCCACACCCTCAAGCGGCAGACATGATCCAAAGGCACGCCAATAGGAAAGCGCTGTGAGCTCTTGCCAACATCAGACTTCCTCATGCTGCTTTGCTTCTTGCAGTTTTTAAGGTTTTGGTTCTAGTTTGAAGGGTAGAGGTCAGTGAGAGGGATTGAACCAAGGACTTTCTGTATGTTACTCAAGCATATTACCACTCAGTGAGTACATCCCCAGGATATGAAGACTGGATCACTGTCCTTCTTACTATGGTACAGAAAAAGCTGCTCCATATTTCACTACTAACGTGCAGGAACTGTGTGAATATAAAACAAGTACAGCAATGCTTTAGATGAGTGACTTTTATTTTTGTCAAGCTGAAGGAAGCCTGAGAGGTGGTACC
>PVLA01017410.1:0-17497 GCA_004027455.1 Hydrochoerus hydrochaeris
GGGGGGAAGGAGGGGTCCCGGAAGGCGCTCGGCCCTCAGCAGCCCACCACCCCTGTCCTCCAGGCCGCTGCTTTCTACTGCAGCAAGATGGGCTTTGAGCCACTGGCCTACCGGGGCCTGGAGACAGGCTCGCGGGAGGTGGCGAGCCACGTGATCAAGCAGGGGCAGGTGGGTCCCGCCAGCGCGCCCTGGACACTGCCTGCTTCCAGATGCACAGTGGTGGACACCTGTAATCCCTGCACCTGAGACAGGAGGGTTGCAGGTTTGAGCCCAAACTGGGCAACTTTGGGCACTGTCTCAGAATGAAGAGGAGCAGGGCTGTGGCTCAGTGTGCAGGTCCTGCGTTCAGTCTCCAGGACCATTAAAACAGACAGACAAACAAACAATTGCCAAATGCACAGCCTGGCTAATTCCAAGATGCACAGTTCAGCCCCACAGGGCAGATTTCCAGATACCTTTGGGCAGCCTTGCAGTAGAGATCTTCCTGGTTCTGCCTCCTCAGCCTGGCCCAGCACTGGCCACACACAGGAGCAGGGAGTTTAAGCAGCAGGATCCCTGGGCTTCAGGCCCAAGGCAGGGCCAGCAACAGATGGCTCCAAGGCCACAGGTCCAGGGAACACGGAAGCAGGGGAGGGACACACCCCGAGATCCAGGGTCCCACAAGGCTGGGTCCTTTGCTCCCCTGGGTCTCGGGTGCTCTCGGGTGGGGTGCTCTGGGCAGCTGCCCACACCCCCTCCTGTGTTTCAGATTGTGTTTGTCTTCTCCTCACCACTGAACCCCTGGAACAAAGGTGAGGCCCTGGGGTGGCGACGTGGTCAGTGGGCTCCAGGCTCAGCCATGGGGACCTGCATCAGCGTCCCCTGCCATCCACAGAGATGGGTGACCACCTGGTGAAACACGGGGACAGCGTGAAGGACATTGCCTTCGAGGTGGAGGACTGTGACTACATCGTGCAGGTGACAGTGTGTGGGGCTGAGCAGCGCAGGGGGCAGAGGGCTTGGCTGGCCCCGGCTGCCACGGGGACCCCGGCCAGCTGGGACGCCCTGAGCTCCAGGGACAGCTGGCTGCCCTTTTCTAACTGTGTGTCCTTGTTCTGAGCCTCAGTTTCCACACGTGTAAAACAGAGGTCACAGCGCTGGCTTCTGTGAGCTGCTGACAGGAGACGGACCGCACTTTCCATTTCTGGAGCAGGGCGCTGAGCCACACTCAGTGCTCCAGAGGAGCTCAGAGGGGCCAGGGAGTTAGCTCAGTGGCACAAGTGCCTGCCTGGTCATGAGTTTGATCCCTGGTATGAAAAAAAAAAAGAGTTTAGGGTGCCAGGGGAGGTGGGACGTGCTGATAAGCCCAGCACACCAGAGGCGGAGGCAAGAGGGTCCTCATGAGTTTGAGGCCTGTCTGGACTACATAGCAAGATCCTGTCTCCAAAAAAAAAAAAAAAAAAGTTAATTTGTGTTCTTCTTATTCAACCTTATTTTTTTTCCTGACACCAAGGACTGAGTCCTAGGGTGCTGTACCACTGAGCTAAATCCCCAGCCCTTTTTATTTAGAGACAAAGACTCACTAAGTTGTCAAGGCTGGCCTTGAACTCAAGGCGATCTTCCTGCCTCAGTCTCCCAAGTTGCTGGGGTGAGAGGTGTGAACAACTAGCCCACCCTGTCATTTTAGAGAGAGAGAAACTGAGGCCTGAAGAGAGGACGAGGCCACAGTGTGAGTCAGGAGAGGCAGGGTCCCCCCCATTTCCCACATGATTCGTTACCATTTACCCCAACTCTGAGCCTGAGCCTCAGTTTCTCAGTGCTCCCAGCTTCAGCTCAGTGGCTGAAGCTGGCTGGAGTCTGATTGAGTCAAGGCCACCAAAGGCTGCCCAGCAAGAGCAGCCACAGGACCCGGGAGCACCACCCTCAGGGCTCCCCCCACTCCATCTCCCCTGCAGAAAGCCCGGGAACGGGGCGCCAAGGTGGTGCAGGAGCCGTGGGTGGAGCAGGACAAGTTCGGGAAGGTCAAGTTCGCTGTACTGCAGACGGTGAGTTGGCCCCAGTGTCCCCAGGCACCTCTGGTGCTGTCGGAAGCCACTGAGATGTGGGACCCCAAATGCGCCCCACGATCGTGTCTCTATGGTGTGGCCTCCTGCATGATGCCTAACCAGGGTGCAGGGGCCGATGGGAGCCACCGGCCACCTACTCTGGGTACCCCTGGGTCCCCAGGGATGGTGAGGAGGGGACAGCAAGGGCTTGGAGAAAGGAAGCCAAGCCCCACATGGGCCGTGCCTCTGTGGGCAGCCACCGCCCCCGGGGCAGTCAGACCGTTAGCACAGGACAGCTGGCAGTGCTGAGAATCGGGGAGCGACTCGCCCAGGGGGGAGGCGCAGAGTGAGGGGCTGAGCCGGCTGCCGCCTGCCCACCCGCAGTATGGTGACACCACCCACACCCTGGTGGAGAAGATGGGCTACACCGGCAGCTTCCTGCCTGGGTTTGAGGTCCCCAGAGTCAAGGACGCGCTGCTCGCCAAGCTGTAAGTGGGGTGGAGCCACGGTCCTTCTCCTCCTTGGGGACTGGGCTTCCGGAGTGGGCACACGGAGGTGCACTGGGCTGGGGTTCTGGGACCAGGCTGCCCGGGTTCAAATCCTGCCTCTGTCACACATCACAGTCATGCACCTCAGTGGGTCCCCTTAATAGCGCAAGTTCACAAAAAAGCTAAGCGTGAGATGTGATTATCAAGGGGCCAGCGCAGAGGCAGAGATGGGGGGACCACCTTCTCACCCCCCAACTCCTGCCCTTCCCCAGCCCCAGCTGCGGCCTTGAGATCATTGACCACGTCGTGGGAAACCAGCCCGACCAGGAGATGCTGTCTGCCTCGGCATGGTGAGCCCTGGCTCAGCCGCCGCGGGGACAGACCCGGGCCGTTGTGCCACTGAGGTGGGAAGTAGAGTGGAGGTGGCAGAAGGTGAGCCTGAGCCTACAGAGTCATTTAGTCACTGCAGAACTCCACCTGAAAGACCAGAGGAGGCTGGGCGGAGCCATCCAGCTGCCACAGGAGGCTGAGGCAAGAGGATCACTTTAAGTTCAAGCCCTGGCCTGGGCTCTGTAGTGAGTTCAAAGCCAGCCTGAGCTACATAAGGAGACCTTGTCTCAAAACAAAACAAAACAAGAAAATAGACTTTGTTACAAAATACTTGATGTGTACATGTGATTGCTGCCCCCGCTCCAGACCCTGTCGGGGAACATTTCCTCCTACAGGGTAGAAATGGAGGGGCCGCCCCGTCCCAGGCTGGCACTCAGGGTGGCATGTCCCGCTGGCCTCGAGCAGGTACCTGAGGAACCTGCAGTTCCACCGCTTCTGGTCCGTGGATGACACGCAGGTGCACACGGAATACAGCTCCCTGCGCTCCATCGTGGTCACCAACTACGAGGAGTCAATCAAGATGCCCATCAACGAGCCAGCACCGGGCAGGAAGAAGTCGCAGATCCAGGTGGAGCTGCCCTGGCCGGGCAGGGAGGGGCGGAGGGCACGTCCAGGGCGGGCGCTGGGTGACAGAGACGGAGGACAGCGGCCTCCTCGCTTCCCTCCTAGGAATACGTGGATTATAACGGGGGCGCCGGAGTGCAGCACATCGCTCTCAAGACCCAAGACATCATCACTGCGGTTAGAGCCTTGCTCGGGCCCTGTGTCCCCGCTCTTCTCCCCAGGGACAGTCTCTGCCAGCGGGGAGGGCTGGGACAGGGCTCCCCGCCCAGCTCCTGCCGCTCCCGTGCAGGCGTGTCCACCCCGCCTCGCCGGAGCGAGGGCTCTGCAGGCTCTGCAGGTGGCAGGTGCCCAAGGGGGGGACCGTAATCCTGTGCCTCGCTGTGTGTCTCTGAGGCGCTCGGTGCCCTCTCTGAGCCGGAGCTGCTTGACTGTGAGGATGAAGATGCTAGATTACAAGACGGGTCGTGTCCTTTTAGCCGAATGAAACATCCTCTGTCTGTGGCTGAGGGAAGCCGGGTCCTAACTGTCCTTTATGGACGAGGGGCTGGACTGTCCTAATCGATCCCAGCCCAGCCCAGAGCTCACGGCATGACCTGGGCACCTCTGTTGATTCATTCACTCTGATGTGTTAACTGAGTGCCCACTACGTGACCGCAGCTATGTGAGGGACATGGGGTCCATGGGTCCCAGGGGTTTCCGCCCCTATGGAACTGGTAAGCAGCGGAAGGAAACATGTGACGGGGAGCGCTGGGGGGGACACAGCAGGGAAGTGAGGACGCTGGGGGAGCCAGGGGCCCGGCAGTGGCCAGGCCCCCGCCTGTGTGGCTGGACAGCCAACCCCAGCCCGGTTCCGCCAGATTCAACACCTGCGCGCACGCGGAGCAGAGTTCTTGGCTGTTCCCGCCACGTACTACAAGCAGCTCCGAGAGAATCTCAAGTCGGCCAAGGTCCGGGTGAAGGAGAACATCGACATGCTGGAGGTGAGGCGGGAGGGGACCAGGGACCAGGCCGCTACCCTACGGCAGCTGCGGAGGGGGAGGGAGCGGAATTACACCATGCAAAAATTAAAATGCAGAGGAGCCGGGTGTGGTGGTACATGGTTGTAATTCTAAGCACTGGGGAGGCTGAGGCAGGAGGACTGCTGCAAGTTCAAGGCCAGGCCGGGCTACATGGTGAGTTCAAGTCTAGCCTGATTACATAGCAAGATCCAGCCTCAAAATAAAATAAAATGTAGCCCAGGGCAACCGTACAAGGAACGGTCAGGGAAGTCCTCCCAGAAAAGGTAAGTTTAACTGAAATCTGTATAATGAAAGGGCCTTGGCCTTGTGAAGGTCTGGGGGAAGAACATTCCTGGCAGAGGGAACAACAGGTGCAAAGGTCCTGAGGCAGGTGAATAAAAGTACATTGGAGAAGTGTAGGAGGCAGGCAGAGGCTGCCTATTCCACTTGCAGGCTGTTAGTGACTTTGAATTCTGCTTTTTTGTGGCCAGAAACCACTGAAAGTTTTGTTGGATTTGTTTTTAACAGTTTTATTGGTATAGAAAACACATAAAGAGCCAGGGATGTAGCTCAGTACACAGTGCCTGCCTGGCAAGCACGAGGCCGTGAGTGTGATTTCTTGGCATGAGAGAGAGAGAGAGACAGAGAGGCAGAAAGAAACTATGCCACCCCTTTTAAGTGTTCAATTCATTGGTTAGTAGCTGTTTGCTATGTTGTGCTGCCTTCACCAAAATCAGTTTTAGTGTCTTTTCATCACCCCTAAAACCCATGATCCTCTTACCCAACGCCTCCCCACCCTCCATTTCCTTCTGGTCCTCCCATCCCAACCCTAGGCAAACACTTGTCCACCTTCAGGCTCACAGATCTGTCTTTTCTAGACACTTCAGACAATTCCGTCTGTTGTGATGGCTTTTTTCACTTAGAGTAATGTTTTCAAAGTTCACCCTCCCCCTTTTTTTTCTTCTGCAGCACTGGGGATTGAACCTAGGACCTTCACAAAACACACTGAGGTTTTGTGGGACCTGTGTCATTTCTCTGGGAGTGGAATTGCAGATCACATAGTCACTTTATGTTTAACCTTTTGAGAAACACACTGAGCTACGTCCCCTATACTTGTTATGTTTTTTATTTCAAATCAAATTGAGTCTCAATTTCTCAGGCAAGACTTGAACTTGCAATCCTCCTGCCTCAGCCTCCTAGAGTGCTGGGATTTATGGGCATGTGCCACAACTCCTGGCTTAAAATTCACTCATGTTTCAACATGTATCAGTACTGAATTTCTTCTATGGCCGGATAATAACCCCTTGTCTGAAAACATGTCTGGTTTATCCATTCATCAGCTGGTGGATAGCCAGTTTGTTCTCAGGTGTTACAAATTACAGGCTGCTATGGACATAGGTGCTCAAGGTTTTGTGGGACCTGTGTCCTCATTTCTCTGGGAGTGGAATTGCAGGTCACACAGTCACTTTATGTTTAACCTTTTGAGAAACTGCCACTATTTTACATTCTCACCAACTGCACATCAAGATTCTAATTTCCATTAGGTTTTTGTTTTGTTTTAGAGGGGCCAGTGCTGGAGGCACTGCAGACTAAACCCAAGGCCTCCTCTTTTTTTTTTTTTTTTTGAGGCAAGGCCTCACTATGCAGTTCAGGCTGGCCTTGAGCTGATGGCAATCCTCCTGCCTCAGCCTCCCAAGTACCGGGATTACAGGTCTGTGCCATCACACTCAGCATCTTCTTAAAACAGGAATGAGCAGTGGGGTGTGGTGGTGCACACTTATAATCCCAATATTCTGGGGAGGCTGAGGCAGGAGGATGTCAAGTTTGAGCATACCCTCAGCAATTTAGTGCCTTAGTGGGACTTGGTCTCACCATAGACAAAACAGAGAGAGAGAGAGAGAAAGTTTAAAAGGGACTAGGGATGTAGGCTAACAGCGAAGGCCTTAGGTTCAACCCCCCGACCGCAAAATAAATAAGAAATAAACAATAAGCGAGTGGCACGATGTGACTCGCGGCCCGAGGGGAGGACGACGTATCCGGGTAAGGTCAGGAAAAGGAAGGCGCGGTCTCCACGGTGGACGCTGCGGGGACCGATCTGGAGGTGGCTGGGGCTGCGGGACGCGGCCCGGGGGCGCAGGCCCCGCTGAGGAGCCCCCTTCTCCCGCAGGAGCTGAGGATCCTGGTGGACTACGACGAGCAGGGCTACCTCCTGCAGATCTTCACCAAGCCGGTGCAGGACCGGCCCACGCTCTTCCTGGAGGTCATCCAGCGCCACAACCACCAGGTACGGCCGGGCCCGGGACGCAGCCTCCCTCGGCCGCAGGCGGGCTCCGCGGGGTCCCGGCTCACCTGCTCTCCCCGCCCAGGGGTTCGGAGCCGGCAACTTCAACGCGCTGTTCAAGGCTTTCGAGGAGGAGCAGGACCTGCGGGGTAACCTCACCGACCTGGAGCCCGACGGCCTGGAGTCCGGCATGTAGGCCCCGCCCACCGCGGCTCCGCCCGAGACACGCCCAGGACACGCCCACAGCTGGTGGCCACGCCCTCGATGCCACGCCCCCGCTCGCTCCTCCCTCCCGAGTAAAGCGGCCTGGGAAGGAGGCGCGTCTGTGCTTTGCTGTCTGTGCCCGGCGAGGAGCAGTGGCGCATGTGTGCCGCCAGGGGGGAGTCCGGGGTCCTCGTCCAAGTTAGGGGTTCCCAGCGGCGCAGCGCGCCGGGAGCAGGCACTGATGCGAAGGGCGTTTCTGCAATGGGTAGGACAGGCAATAGCGTTTCATCCTGAATGCGGACGGTGAAGCAGGTGATGAGAAGCCTGGCGTGATGGCGCACGACTGTAATCCCAGCACTCGGGAGGCTGAGGCAGGAGGATTGTGGCAGCGAAGGTCTCAGGATGACTAGCTTCCATAGAGGGAAGACTCCTGTGATAAGGGACACCTGGGGGCCAGCCGTGGGAAAAATATCCCAGGGAGGGGGACAGCAAGCTCTGAATAGATTTATGGGCCTGAGTACAACTCGGTTTTGTTGCTCAGTGTGCAGGATGGGAGAGCATTGGCAGGGGGACCCTGCTCTGAAACCCGCGGGACACAGTCCCTCCCTGGTCTAGGCAGAGAGTGCTTGAGGGATCCGGCTTCTGCCCTGCACCCTAGGCACGGCCACCAGTGTCCCACCCAAGGCAGCGGCACCGCCACCCTCTCTACCAGGGGCTACTCCTTTGGGAAAGGGGTTTGCTTATACTCAAGTGTGAGTGGGCATCAAGGCCAGACTGCACTACATGGTGAGACCCCGCCTCAAAAAAAGAAAAAAAACAAGGAATGAGACATCTGGGAGAAGAGTAGCTGATGCCAAGTCGCTCGGAAGAAAATGTTTTCTCCAGAAGCAGAGCTGAGCAGGAGCTGGGAGCGCAGCTCCGTGGAGAGCGTTACCGAGCAGACCCCAGGCCCTGAGTTTCATCCCCAGCACAGAAAAACAAATGAAAATCGCGCAGGGTGTGGAGGGGGGAGGCTAACGTCGGTCTCGATTTTTCTGGTTTCAATGCTCTCACCCTCTCACCCAGGAGTCAGCTCAGAACCCGGCTCGGGCAGACCTCAGGGTAGGGAAACTATCTGGTGGGTATGATGAGGAATCGGGTTTCTTTTTCCAGATCAGAGGAAAAATATCAGGGTTTCTGGACTCAAACGTCAGAAATGAAAAGAACCCAGCTGGTTAGAAGCAAGAGGAGCAGGCTCCATCCGGGCCATGCAAACGTCCTCTCCCACTGTCTCCCCAGCTCATGCAAAGATGGGAAATTCTATAACCCAGAAGGTTGCAAATGGGTGGCTTCTGGGCCAAACTCGGCTCGCACATGCATTCTATTTTTTTTTTTTTTTATCGGTACCAGGGATCGAACTCACAACCACGCACTTGCAAGGCAGGTGCTTATGCCGCTGAGCTAAATCCCCAGCCCCATGTATTCTATTTTGCTTGCAAACTAACAAGTGGATATTTTAGCAGGTTGGACTATTTCACATACAAATTCCAGGACCTGGGTTTTGGAATTGTTACCAGCCTTCTCCACACACCCCACTCGGTGCTCCCGGCGGGGGGGGGATTGTTTCTCCTGCTTTCCCCAACCCAGTCTCCCTCAGTTGCAGCCCTGAGGCCCCCTTGCTCCCCCTGCCACAGGGCTTTTGCACGGCTGTCCCTCCTGCCTGGAATCCTCCCCACTGATGGTCACAGGGCTGATGTGTTTTCCTTTTGAGCTTTGTTCAAATGTCAGCTCAGCAGACTTCCCTAAGTCTTCATTTCAAATTTCACCGCCCACCCCCTACGGCCGCCAATAGCTCCTTCTCTTTATTGTAGCATATATTCTTCTTGTTGCTTGTACCCACAAGGCCACAAGGGGCGTGTTCTTTTCACTGTTGCAACTGCTGTGCCTAGAGTGGCGCCAGACACACCCTACAGTAGTTGCTCAATAAATATCGGTGGAAACCAGGCATGGCGGTGCATGCCTGTAATCCCAGCACTCAGGAGGCTGAGGCAGGAGGATGGCTGGGTACAAGGCCAGCCTGAACTGTGCAGTGAGATCCTGCCTAATAAACACATACATATGTACTGGTTGAACAAATGAAGAGCCTAGAGGCACCTTCTCTTTCCTGGCTCAGCCCCAACCCCAGCTCTCTCTCTTCCCTTGAGTCTACTCACAGTACGATTTGCCTGCATGCCCAGCTCCTAAAAGCAGCCCACCGCTACCGTGCTGACTCAGGCAGCTGCAAAGAATGTCCTTATATATGTCACTGTCTGGAGACTGTCGGGCTAAATCCTGACAATGGAAATTTGGGCCAAATTTCTGCATTTTTGATTGATCAAAATAGGATCTTACCACGAAGTTTACCCTGGTCTTGAACTATGAAGCCCAGTCTGGCCTCAAACTTGCAATCCTCCCGACTCAGCCTCCTAAGTGCCAGGATTTCAGGCGTGCACCATGCCTGGCTTATGCATTTTCAACGCTTGTCAGTATCTAACTTTTCCTCCTAAGGGTTGCAGCACTTCTGCTTCTCCTCGCCTTCTGCCCACAGATACTGAACATTTGGTAACTTGGTGCTGGCCAGTTTGGCGGGAGAAAGTCTGGTGATGTCACTCACGTTGCTGCTCGAGCCAGGAAGGTTGCTTGTTGCACACTTCCTTTTTGTCTGTCCTTGGACTTCTAACTGCCCCCCCCCCCCCGCCCCATGTCGGAGAGAACAGACCTCTGGGGACAAATGTCCCCTGCAGCGCCCACTGCCGAGGAACTGTGGTTCAACATGACTTTTATCAGCCTTCGTCCTATCAAGTGTAGACCCTTGTGCAACGTTTTCCCAATACTGGGGACTGAGCCTAGGGCCTCTGCACTGAGCTACATTTCCAGCTCTGTTTTCAGCTTTTATTTTCAGACAGTGTCTCACTAAATCGATTCGGCGGGGCTCCAACTTTGGGATGTTCCTGTCTCAGCCTCCCAGAGTGCTGGGATGACAAGTATAGGACACCAGGCTGGGTTAGTGTTGAACAGTTTTGAGGAACACAGTTCTAGTGATGGCAACAGGCTAACTGATCTGGATTTCCCTAACTGGATCCCTAAGGTTTTATATTAAATCTACAAGAAAAACTTCAAAGCTGGAAGGTGTAGCCTGCGCAGGATTCCAGGCCACACCCCGCAGGCCGTGGGCAGGGCGCACCCAGCAGAGCAGGAGCTGGGAGAGGGAAGGAGGGAGAGAGGAGAGCAAGAGAGACGGCGTTCTCTGTAAGAAAAGTCAGTATATTTATGGTTTGCTTTATAAAAGTTACTATAATACAATGGTACATAGTATTGAATTCACAAAAATATGAACAAATATTTACAGCAAGACACACCCACAAGGGAAACACTTCTCTTCAAAACAAGTGACATACGGATGGCAAGAGTCTACACACACACAGCCCTAAAGTTTATCTGTTCTCTTCTTTGCAGAGGGAGGAAAAAAAAGAGGAAAAAAAAAATTAGAAACCCCCCAACACTTCAAAAGGAGAGATTTGTTCAACACAAAACAAAAGCTCTGAAGGGAAAATGGGCAACGCTGAGGGTGCATTACTGCAAGCCACTCCGGGGTCGCCCAGGGCCCCAGCCAGGGTTCACCTGGGTTCCCCTGGTTTCTCCCACTTGTTTAATGGGGCGCGGGGGGTGCGGGGGGACAGCATGAAGACAGCCCCTTGGGGGTTGCGTAAGTAACTTAAATCAGTCGTCTCTACAAGCTACACCATTTCCTCATGTGAAAAATAAATATTTCCTCAGTTGCACAATTAGGCGGAAAACTGCAATCGGAAGAGAAGGTCACCGCTGGGCCCAGGTAAACCCCTCTCTATGTTAAGGCCACTGATTTCCCAGACCTTCGGGAACCGGTGGGCACAGCCGCAACACAGAGAGGACCTGGGGGGGAGAAATTAAAAAAAAAAAAAAACACAACAAAACCAACCACAAAAAAAAAGAAAAAAAAAACCAATTCTTTGTACAGAATTTACATGAGAACAAGCTTGACACAAGCTGAGATTCCAGAGGCTCCGCCGCCAGCCGTCCACAGAGCGGGCGCGGTGGCATCTCGGTGAGGACCCGGTGGCCTCGGTCTGGGTCCAGAACGATGTCCACGCCTGCTCTGCTTTCGGGCCACTGGGGACTTGCTTTTGTGTGTCTTTTTTTTTTTTTTCTTTTTTTTGGAAGTACAAAGAAATGAGCAAAAAAGTCTTCCCACATGTTTCTACAAGAAACAATGTTCCCAAGAAAAAGTCCTTTATGGCAGTCTATATACAGAAGTTGGTTCTGAACTTCGAAAACCTATTTTTTTCCCTTCGTTTTGATTTCATACACGCACAAAAAAAAAAAAAAAATTCATGGAAATAAACCCTAAAAAGGAGGTGGGGGGAAGAGGGAAAGGGCTGTGGTGGGGGGAACTGTCAAAAGACTTCGAAGATCTGAGTTTTAAAATCTTTTGCAAGATTTTCCTTTCTCTGGGAGAAACAAACTGCTCACTCCGAAAATAAATACGCTCTAGCAGAGCCGGGTGGGGGCCACCGGTGGTGGGGTGAGCGGGAAGCTTATCAACAAAAATGCCACATGCGCGTGGGGTCAGGTAACCCGTATGGCGGGGCTGGGGGACCCGCCTGCCCCGGGAGCCCCTTGGCCTGGCCGGTGAGGGCAGCAGAGATGGGACGCTGTCCCGGCGCTCTGCCGGCACTGGGCTCCCGAGGGGCTCCCTCCTTGCTGGCATCTGAATGAGAAAGTAAACATCAAACCCAAGGATTTGGGGGCGGGCAGGGATGGCATGATCTGGCCGCTGGGGCGCGAGGGACAGCCTGGGGTGTCCTCGGGCAGAGGCCTCTGGGGATGCCCTGGGTCGGACAATGGGACACAGGGCCACGTGACGCCTCCACCGCCCCAACGAGCCCCTCTCTGATTCTGCCTTCACATTTCAGCGGTTAAAATGTCGTCTTAGACAGGGAGGGAAAGGAGAGGACACACGGACATAGCAGCATCCATGGGAAGAGACTGGCGCTGGCGGTGAGGGCAGAGGGCACGGGAGGACACGGAGGAAGGGCGTGGGGACAGGGCGGGGTGGACAGAGCCGGGTTGGTGTCAGAGCTGAACAAGAATCCTGAAAGGAGCATTTTTTTTTTTTTTTTAAATGAAAGGGACACAGGTGAGAGACAGAAGCCCTTTCCGCGGCTGGGCGGGAGCTGCGGGCCGGGCCTGGGTAGTGTTGGGGGCCAAGCCCTGCCAAGGCCCAGGGGCGAGGGACAGCACCTGAAATGGGGGGTAGGGTTGGCACCGCAGGCCTAGTTGAGGGTCCCCCGGCAGTTCTCGGAGCCGCAGAGGCAGGGGATCTTCACGTCCTCGATGGGGAACTTGTAGTCATAGGTGATCTCCTCGTTGACACTGATGTGCTGCTTCGAGTAGATGACGATCTTCTTCTGTGACTCCACCGTGATGACCTTGGCGTAGCAGTTGGGCTGCAGGCAGCGGGGCAGTGCAGTGAGCCCCAGGACAGCCCTTGGCCTCCACCCCTGCTGGTGAGGCCCCCCAAGTCCCAGACGGGCCTTGCACCCAGGGCCCGACTCGCGGCCCCAGGAGCCCCCGATGTGTGCTAAGAATCGCAGTGACCGAGCCAGGTGCGGTGGCACACAGCTGCAATCCCAGGACTCCTGGAGGCTGAGGCAGGAGGATCCTAACTACGAGCCCAATCTGGGCAGCTGAGTGACTCATCCAGACCCGGTCTCAATTTTAGCACAGATGCTGCCGAGGAGAGTGTGCAGATGGGGGGCGTAGCTCAGGGCAAAGGTCCTGTGCTCAGTCCTCACTACTGAAGGAGAAAAAGCAATGGAAATAATTTCCCGGGTCTTCTGCTTCCACTTAGCTGACTCCTCAAATCGTTTCTCTACCCCTTATTTTCTGAGACGGGGACTTGATTCTGGGATCCTCCTGCCTCAGCCTAGCAGAGGGCTGCAGTGACAGGCCTGTGCTGTGCTGCTTCCATCAGGTTTCACCGGCACACAGACTCGCACACAGACAGACTCGCACACAGACTCACTCGCCCAGGCTCCGCTCCGCCCACCCGCCTCTTGGGGGCTGCTTCCCTAACAGGTAGGGTTGGTTTTTAATTGTTTGTGGTACTGGGATTGAACTTGGGTCATCACACTGAGCTACCTCCCCAGCTCTTCTATTTTCAGACAAGGTCTCCCTAGGTCACCAAACTGCCCAGGCCAAGTTTGCGCTTGTCATCCTGCCTCAGCCTCCCAGGGTGCTGGGATGACAGCGTGCGCCCTGCACACTGTACACGGGCAGCTTGGGAGCTGTGCGGAGGCCCTGCGGGCAGGCACGGAGCCACCCGTGTACCGCCTGGCTCTTCCTACCAGGTCGGCTGGCCCCGTGGCCCTCCAGAGCCACGGACCCAAGCACCCACTGGCTGTGCCGCCATGCCAGTGCATGGGCACCAAGCTCACTGCACTGGGCAGTGGCCAGCCACACACTCAGGCCCTGCACCAACCTCCCTGGCCTCCTCCACTGCTGCCCACTGGGCCCACCCTGCAGGACTCACTCTGCAGGATCTGTGAGGTGGCCCACTGCAGTCGGGCCTGTTACAGCACATCTGGACCCTGCAGGTCCTGTGGCCGCTCTCACCCAGAATCTGCTCCTGACCAGCAGCCAGGGACAGTTTCCCCAAGGGACAGCAGATCCATGCCCAGGACTCCCACTCCAGCAGGGCTGGAAGCTGAATGCAGGGCCTGCTTCGGCTGCAGCTCCTCAGCCAGGCCGACGAGGCTGAGTGACCAGGCCGGGCCCCACCCTCCCACTCTCTTGTCCCTAACTCCACCCTGCTGCCCCTCAACCCAGTGTCCTCTCCACTGCCCCAGGGCCTTTGACCACGCCTTGACTTTCACCTGCAACGGTATACCACCCTCCGAGACATCCCAGCATGGCTCTCTTGTCTCAGATCTCAGAAGTTGCTGATTCCAGGAAGGTCTCAACCGGCCCCTCTCCTGGACAGTGACTGCGTCACAACCCTGAGAGCTGCTTGTCGTGGACCTACAATAACTGCTCCACAGGAACCTGCTAAGTAGCTGGTCCTCGGTTACGGTGGCCCCATCTCGGGCCAGCACCACACATGTCCATTCCACATGGACAGGAGCTCAGGTGACGAGGTCCCTGGAAGAGCTCTGCACTTAGCAGCTCCATCCCGTGCAGCCTGCTTGGGGAAGGAGCTCCAGGGTCGCCACTAACCAGACTGGTAATTTCGCCAGCACCTGTCATCCTTTGCCACCAGCCGCACAAGACTGACAGTGCTTGTTTTACGGAGCAGACGCCTGGACCTCAGAGGACAAAGCCTCCTTTTTTGTTTGGTTTTGTGAGACAGGGTCTTGCTAGGTAGCCCAGACTGGCTTCAAATTCCAGTGATCCTCCTGCCTCAGCCTCCTGAGTGCTGGGGTTACCACCCAGTCCAGCGGAGGATGACTCTTTGTATAGCCTTGCTGTCCCCCATCACCGCCAAGGGACCCAGGCTGGGGAAGGGAGGCCGTGTGGCTGCTGCTGCGGGCGGGGGGCACTCACGTTGCAGCTGTGGTTAATGAAGCGGGCAAAGTTGCCGCACTTGGTGGCATCGATGATGGTGTCGTGGTCGACCCGGAACATGTAGCTGCTGCCGATGCCCTCATCCTCATACCTTTTCTCCCGCATGTCCGCGATCACCTGGCCCCAAAGGACACTGTGTCAGTGAGGGCCTGGCCCTGTGCCCACCCCGGCCCAGCCCGCTGGGCTGCGCCTACCTGGCGGATGTTCTGGCCTACGTACTCGATGACCATCTCGTCGGCAGCGATGGGCTCCATGGCGAACAGGCCCCAGTCGTGGATGTGGCTCTTGCAGAATTTCAGCTTCTTCTTCCGGAACTGCAGGGGTGGGAGGGGTGAGCCCAGTCCCGGGTTTACCGGTTTCCAGCCTCCCTGGCTGCCCTGGGGAGGGGGCTCACCTTGAGCTGGTTGAACTTGAGCAGGTCACTGTCACAGCTGCCAGTGAAGGAGGACAGCAGGCGGCGCTGTTCCGACCGCCGCTCCGAGCCGGCCCGGGTGGAGGCGTGGGGCTGCGCGGGGATGCTCATGCCCTGCAGCAGGAGGGGCCGGAGGCCGGGTCAGCACGGACGGTGCGGGACATGCGGTGCCATCTGGGGCAGCCCCATCTGGAGCTCTGGGTCACTCTGGGCGGCCCTGGCTTCTAACCAGGGAGGCTCCTCCCCTGCCTGCTTCCCAGCTTCTGCCAATGCACCCCCAGTGCTTCCCACAGAAGCACACAGCGCTGCCCTCTGCAGCACTCAGCTGCTGCCAGCCCCAGCCCCGCGGAGCCCAGGGCCACCCGAACTCCCAGGCTGCGAGACCTCGGGGGCATCCCCCAGCACTCAGCAGCCCTTCCACTCAGCCTCTGCAGCTCCTGTCCTCCCCAGGTGGGCTCCAACCTCCTACTGTCCTTACCAGCAACCCCTTTCCCTCTCCCAGCCCCCCTAAAGCCAGCAGACGCCCCGTCAGGCCTGGAAACCCCAGCAGCGGTGCCATCACCCCTTTGGACCCCTGCAGTCAACTCTGCTGGCTGCTGGTGTGAGCTCTGAGAATCACACACCAAAACACGTCGCTCCCGTGTCTGTGCACACCCCTCCCCGGGCTGGCCCAGGCGCACGGAACGCAAAGCTCAGCGGCCATGTGGACTACACTTGTAATCCCAGCACTCTGTGAGTGAAGGTCGAACTCAGGGTCCTAAATTCGAGCCCAGCCTTGACTACTAAGCTCAAGTGAGATTTAGTGAGGCCCTGCCTCAAAATAAAGATAAGTAAAGGGATGATGGCTGGGTACTGAATTCCATCTCCACTAACAACCACCACCACCACCAAATCTGACATTGCCACCCCAGCCCCCCGGATCCCCACAAGCTGCTCTCTGCCTCTAGCCCTAACTGCTTTACCCTCCTCAACCGCTGGACCGCCACTGCCCACCGCAGGGCACCACCATGGGTGCCTTCTTTGAATGTGAACTACTGGGTGTGAGAAGCTGCCCTCCAGCTTTTACTTTTTGTTCGTTTTTTTGAGACATGGTCTGGCTATGTGACCCAACCGGCCTGGAGCTCCTGATCCTCCTGCCTCAGCCTCCCAGCATGCACCACCGTGCCTGGCCTGCCTGTTTTCTCCGTGGCATCTGCCCCTCTTGAGGGACCTGCTTGTTTGCACATGTGACTTCTTCCCGCCCCGCTAGGGGAGCTGTCCAAGGGACACTATTGCTGCAGCCCGGAACAGGGTCTGGCCCACACCAGGTGCTCAACAGATGTTTACAGAATTAAAAGCAAAACAACACAGCCACGCCCTGGAAACATCGCGGCAGGGCCCTGCCGGTCCCTGGTGGCCGCATACCTGGGTGTCTGCCGGGGGCTCGTCGGTGCTGGCGCGGCTGCTGTTGAGGTATCTGAGCTTGTCCTTCTTGTCGATGGTGTAGAAGCCCTCGCTGCGGGCACAGCCCGTCACGTGCTCGCGGATGCCATCATCCCGTTTCTTCTTCTTAGCAGAAGAGAGGCTGGTGGGTGGGCTTGCGTCAAGGGCCGTGTGGACACTCAGAACACCCTGGAGACAACCTCCCGGCCCTCCGCCTCGCCTCTGCCTCCACGCGGCTGCCCACCAGCCAATCCCACCAGTGCTTGGTGCCTAGCTGTCCGGCCTGGCCGAGTTTACAGGCCTCGTTCTGCCTCAGTCTCCCACCCTGACACTAGGCTGAGATGGGTACGAAATACACCCAAGGGACTTGGTGGAGGCCCCAAGAGGCGGCAAATGCTCCACAAGTCACCCTAAGCTTAGGATAGCGCAGTGATTGTAGATCCTGACCTGCCTGGGTTCGAACCTCAGCTCAGCCACTTAGGAGCTATGACCTTGGGCAGTCACTTAACCTCCGAGCCTCAGTTGCTCCCCCTATAAAATGGGAATCCTAACGGCCCCACCTCCCTGGGCTCCCGGGAAGATCGACAAGGCAGTGAGGGGCCGGATGGGGCGCCAATGGCTGCAGTCTGTGGACGCAGGCCGAGCTGTGCCCGCTGAGGCACCCCGCCAACACAGGCTGGCAGGTGACAGTGACTGCCGTAAGCGCCCCGTGAGGGTGTGGACAGCTAGGCAGAGACGGCGCAAGGCTGGTGAGGGCGGCGCGGACCGCGCCTGGCAGGATATAGGGGTGGTAGACCCAGAGCGTGTCGTTGAGCCAGTCCATGCCGCTGTCCTGCTGCAGCAGCCGCTCGTAGGTGACACACAGGAAGCGGATGTCCTCCTCATCGATACCGCCATTCCAGATGTCGTACAGGATGGTCATCTCCTCGAACTCTGAGCGGGGCCGGAAGAGGGGCTGGGGCGGCGAGTGTTCGGGGGAGGCCGAGGGAGCCACGAGGTCCTCGTGGCGTTTCTTCGGGGGCCGGCGCCATGGGCCCCGCGCCTTGGCCAGCCCCATGTGCTCCTCAGTGGCTTCGCCCCGCCCACGAGGGCCC
>PVLA01017411.1:0-17519 GCA_004027455.1 Hydrochoerus hydrochaeris
GTGTGCTTGTCCTGTGGTGGTAAACATGTTTTGTATAGTAAAGAAAATATATTTTTATAAGTTCTCGAAAGAGTACAAGGGTTTTAGTGTGTGGGCCGTGTGGTGATCTCACTACACGGTCACCTCACGACTTACCACACAGTCACCATCGCACACTTGTTCTGAGCAGTTTAGACACAGCAAACAGGTGCAGCGCCCGGTTCCACCCTGCTCACATCACCTGAGCCACCGTGGCCCCGCTTGCTCTGGAGAGCGCCTGGGGCACCTGCTTGCTGGGAAGGGGCACAGTGTGCCCAGAGGAGCAGAGGCAGTCATGGGGGAAGGGGAACAAGGTGCTGTCAGAGAAGCAGCAGAGACAGAGACAGGAGCCAGATGTGACAGGAGCCAGGCGAGTGTGGCTGCCACAGTGAGTGGGGCACCGGGCTGCCACACAGATGCAGTGAATGGTGGTGGAAACGTAGGCAGGACGCTCCAGCACGGTCGTGAGGGTGAGCCACGTGAGGGCAGCTGCCCCTCCAAAGCCTCAGCAGCCCACAGCAGGCTGATGTCCTGCCAGCAGCTATGCCCCAGGGGGGTGAAGCTCAGAAAACCCCACGGGAGGCCGTGCAACAAGAGTCGTGCAAACACTGGGGGCTCATTGATGGGTGTGAGCCCGGGTCATGGGTAGAGCCTGACCCCGTGCCAGCTCAAAGCAGTGCCCCGTGTCCTTGGGCATCTGGGTCCCAAGTGCATAATCAGATGGACATCTGGAATAGGGGGCCACCAACCACAGTAGTCTCCACCCTGGCAGAGGTAGAGAAGACAAAGGGCGAATCACACACAACACAAACACATACACACACACAAAGCCACACAACATGCAACACACACATTCACAGAAACACACAACATGCAACACACACACTCACAGAAACACACAACATGCAACACACACATTCACAGAAACACACAACATGCAACACACAAAAACAATACAAACACGTCCACACTGTCACATGTGAACCCACACCATGGTGCATTAAGGAGAGAGCGACAGCACCAGTAAGATCACAGACGAGGTCCCCAAACTCCCAGCTGACGTGGCCAGGCTGGTGCTAGGCAGATGTGGGTCTTGCTAGAGTGGAGCAATCGGGTTCCATTTGCAGCCAAGGAGGTGCCGACCGTGTTCTGGTCCATCCCAGTGAGAAGCAGGGAGCTGGGGCTCCGACAGATGGGGCGGCGCTGCCTCTGCCTCACCCTTGCTTCACAGGGGCCTCAGCTCTCCTGGTCCGTTAGCTGAGGCTGCCACAAGAACCACTGAGCACCAGCCCCGCCTCTGAGAGGGGCGGGAAGGTGCCAGAAGGGCAGACAGCAGGGCAGCGGTTTGGGAGCCAGCGCTGGAAAGCACTGTCCCCTGCGCCAGTGCAGCATGCTGCACTCACTGGCCAACACCTGTGTGCAAATTAGAAATTAATCACACCCCGAAAAGCGCATAATCAGCTCCTGCTACGAGCCCTGCACCTCACCGGACAATGATGCACAAACGTCACTGTGACAAGATTAGACGTGAAAACTGCCCACGCCCCTGATTAAAATAAGCATCGTGCCCAGAAATGTATCGCTAATTAGAATGTTGGGCAGCTGTTCGAGTCCACTTGGCCCTGGTACAAATCCTGCTTCCGTCTAGAATTGGTGAGTTCCAGAAACTTCTCTGTGCCTTTGTTTCCTTGTCTGAAAGAATGAAACCGGTAGCAGGTCTCCAGCTGGGGCGGTGGGGATGCATCAGTTCGTGGGCTCGCTGAGGGCTGAGGGGCGCAGCAAGTGCTCGGGAAACGCTGGCTGTTACACTGTTCCGGCCACAGTGGGTTTCCAGGGCTTCCACGGAAGAGTGGAAAAGCGGACAGTCAGGACACAACCAATGCATCCAGTGCCACTGCAATAAAGAATCAGTCAACTTCCTGTGAAAGACACGGACTACAGGGAAAAATCACAGCATTTCAGATGACGCCTTGGCATCAAAAAACCACAGAAGTTCCTTTCCTTTTTCTTTCCTCTCTACTACAAAGATTTTGCCTGTGTAGGATTTTAAACTGTGTTTTGAAAAGCTAGAAATTATATCTGCTGACATAAGCCTGAAAGAATAAAGCTATTTCCCATAAAAGAAAAATCAGAGTTTGAAAGGTGTGTGCTCGGTACTTCCAGCTCCCTTGGAAGCCGAGGGCATCGATCTGTGTCGTGCTCACCCCGTCGACCCCGAGGACCCAGGGCTGCCCTCCAGGGAGAGCCAGGGCTTGGGCCTGACGACAGCAGCAGCCGGTGGCTAATGCAGGTGATCAGTGCCCACTCCCAAGACCATCCGTCTCCGCTAATGCCCCGACACTCGGCCTAATGCATCCGCCAGATGCATGAATATTTCAACAGCTAAAGCTACAGCATCAACAGAAGGTGTGACAGGTTGACAGCTGGGGTGCTTCCTTCAGTTACTGTGTACCTGCGCAGGGTCTGCAGGGAAACAGAGCCCCCAGGAGGGACCTAGGACCTCACAGTACCGTCAATCTACGACACACTTGACAGTCGCCGGGAGGGAGGACAGCGGGTTGAGTCGCGGTCAGATGTAACACACAATCGGAAGCGCAAAAGAACCTACCAGGGCGGCTGACGAGCTCAGCCAGTGTGGGATGAGGGAGCCGGCAGAGCCAAGGCCGGGGGCTCACCGCAGCGCCCCACCAACACCACTCAGGAGGCTGAGGGGGCCGCGCAGGGAGGCTGAAGGACCCGAGGCGGAAGCCTAAGCCAGGAGGCGACGTCCAAGCTGCAGGCAAAGACTGGGGCTCCTCTGAAGACCAGAAGCAGCCCCGTCCTGCCTCATTCCCCTTTTCACCATCTGGGCCCACAGCCTCCCTGGGGCGGCCCCCCACGCCGGGGTGAAGAACGGCCGAGCTGACTCGGTTCAGCTTCTACACTTCTCCAGTTGATGAATCAGTCAACTTGCAGTTTGGTCACGGTTCCCGAGGTCTCAGGCCTCAGGCCACTGAGTCCTGGTGCCCTGGGCTGGGTGGAGTCCTCTGTAGTCCTTTTGTCTTTAGCACCACAATTCCTGTTGATGCAGCCAAGGCCCCGTGACTCAGGGTGACACAGACAGACAGACGGGGGTATGGTGCGCTGTTTTGGCCGTGTCCAGCCAAGCCAGCATCACCTCACCGGGTTCCCCCGCGCATGCCACCACCCAGGAGCTCGTGTCTGCTGCACCCCCGCCCAGCCTGGAGGATGCACTTGTCCCTGGTGTGAGCAGCGTCCCCGCTCTGCTCCAGGTCACCTGACTGCACCGCTGGAGTCTGAAGGCAGGGATGGAGGACAGAGCAGGGGACACACAGGAGACAGGAGCTGCTCCCTGGGCGCTGTGCAGTCTCCACGGAGGGCGCCTGCCAACCCGACTCCACCCATCCCTGCTCCCCACCCGCGTTCCCCACGCCCTACCCCACACCCTACCCCATCACCTCCTTTCATCTTTCAGTGAAATGGGGGTGAATGGACCAGACACTGATCCAGGAGTGTTTGCTTTCAGTTTCAGAGGTCACCAAAAGGAAATTTGAAATACTAAATTCTTCCACATGGGTTTTTTTTTTCTGTTTAAGCTTTTTGCACACTCATGCGCACACACCACGTGTGCACATGAGTACACACGCTCAGAAGTTCTTATGTGGCACAAGACCAAGACTTGGAGATGGTTGGCACCTGGGGGTTTAGAAGACCAGAGAGCTTTTCCTGGAGAGCCATGGGGAGATGGTGAGGGGTGGCCCTGGCCTTATCTGTTCTTCACTGCTTTAAATTTGTTGTTTCCCAAGAGTGGCAAATAGCATTGGAGCCACAGTGCTGCTGTACCTCAGTGCTGGCCAGTCTCCTGTCTGGGAAAAGTGCTTCTGATGAAAAGGAGTCTGTCTATCCGACCGAGCGACAGAAAGGCACCCACGCATGGTGGGAAGCAGGAACCACCCTGGAAAGGTCTGCAGCACTGCCAGCTGCCCCAAAACACATGGGCAGAGGGGCAAGGGTGGGGCCCTGGAGTGGGAGTCCTGGACGGGCCTTCTGCCCTGGGCTGGGTGAGGGCGCAGGCACAGTCCCCGGGGTCACCACGGGCCCGGCAGGCGTCTTCACAGCACCGGTCTGTACAGGACCACGGGGGATCCAGGGCGGTTTCCCTGAGGGCCCAGGAAGACAGCTCCCAGGGAAGAGGACCCTCTCCAGCTGCTGTGACTATAGCAGAAGGCCAGGCTGCACCCTTCACACGGGAGGGACCAGTCACACGGGAACCAGGGCCTCATGACAACTGAGAACTCAGGGACAGAAGGACTCATCAGTCCCTGCGCCTCCCGATGGAACGGCCATGCGCCAGGGCCCAGAAGGCCTCACCACCTCTTCACAGCCCAGGACCTCACTGGCCTCACTGGCCTGGGACCGGAGCCCGCTCAGCCCGTGCACCTCAGGGCTATTATAAAATATACAGGACAAGGAAGTCCTAAACCCCCATCTGCCAGCAGAGTTGCTCACACCAGCCACACAGAGAAAGGCTGGGTCACTGGCTAGCGTGATGGGGACCAGGAGAGCTGGCTGTCAGCCTGCTCAGACCCAGGAAGGACGCCCAGCATGGGGACACATGCCTAGAACCCCAGCTCTGTGGAGGCTGAGGCAGGAGGAGTGCTGTGAGTCTGAGGCCAGCCTGGCTGCATAGGAAGATCCTATCTCAAGCTAAACAAAACAGGATTCCGGAAGGTGGTGAAAGGCAGCCGAGCTGTGACACAGGGGGCGTCCTGTCCCGTGATTGGGGTTTGATTGTAGAGCAAAGGTGGTCTCCTGCACTCTCCACCTTCACAGAGACATGAAATAACACCGCCCTGGCCAGAAGGGAGCCTGGCTGTAACATCCCCGAGGGCACATGAGGTATGTCCCATCCATTGGGAGGAGCAGGTGCAGAGAGGGAGAGGAAACAGTAGTTCAAAGAACTCAGACTGGTTTCCACAGGCAACAGTGTCCCCGTCCTGACAGTGATTAGCCTTTTCTTCCTACGGGACCAACTTCCTGCCTCTCTTCATAGTGAATCATGGATTTGCAGCCTGGGTGGCCCGGACAAAACTGCAGGCAGCGCACACAGCACTGGGCACTACCAGGAGCGAGGCTGCTGGGCTGCAGGGTGGACACAGGCCCTGTGCTGACACTGACATGATTCCTGACACTGACACTGCTTCCGCAGTGGAGCAGAAGTGCAGGGCAGGTTCAGACCCCAGCAGGGCGGCGCCCAGGGCAGGGACCAGCAGGACCCGCCAGGGAGCAGAGCTAACAGACGCTGGGCTCACTACAGCTCTCAGGACACCATGCGTGTCTCGTGCTGCCTCACACAGACGCGTTACTGAGAGGACAGTCGGTTTCACAGAATTCAACAAAAGCAAGGCGACGCCCAGAACGGCTCTTCCGCCATCCAGGTTTGAACTTTCAGTCCGTGCGATGCAGGTAATTCCCAGCCCGTGAGTGTCAAATGAGCCCTCTACACAGGGGCCTAGTAACTGCCGCTCAGCTGAAATTACCATATATGTTTTCATTCGCATCCAGACTGTAATTAAACACATCTGACTGGCGTCACAGAAGTGTGTGCGTTGTGGGGTCCTGGGTGACGTCCCCTGCCTCTGTGCCCTGCGATATCTACACCGGGTAAGGACACCTCTGCTGGCTCCTGGGGGCACCAGCACCGAGCCCCTCCCCGCAGCTCTCGCAGCCCTAGGTCTGAACCAACACCTCAGCAGCGTCACCCTTCAGAAGCCAGGCCGTCCCCTTCCAAGCAGGCGGGGAGCCCCTGGTGCCCCCCAGGCTCCTGTTGCCAGAAGCCTGCTCTGCTGATTCTGAGTGTTCCCACGACCTGCTGGCACTCAGTCCCAGGCCCCTGTGGATTCTGCACCCTGGTGCCCCGGACCTCTACACACCACACACCCACCGAGCGCACATCAGGAGGCTCCCTGGACCAAGCGCGGTGACAGACGGGTGCTGTGGCTGCAGGGGGCCAGTTCCGGAGTATGGTGCAATGCACAAGATGCAGCAGGCAGGAAAGGGTGCACCACAGCCCCTGGGGGGACTGTCCCTAACTCAGAAGGCACCTGCCACAGGGCACCTCCACAGCCAGCACCTGCGTCTGGGAAGTTCAAGCTGAGAGAGAGAAGCAGAGACAGAGACTCTGGTTCCCCAGTGGCCCTCAGAGTGTGGCCCTGAGACCAGCAGACTGAAAATCTGTAGTCCCAGCACTCTGGAAGTCTGAGGCCGGAGGATCTCAGGTACCAGCGTAGCCTGGGCAATTTAGCAAATAAAAAGTCTCAAATAAAAAGTAAGAAAAGGGCTGCGGATGTAGCACAAGGGCCTGGGTTCAATTCCCAGTACGGTAGGTAGGTAGGTAGGTAGGTAGGTAGACAGATGATAGGCAGATCCCAGAGAGATAGACGAATAGATGAGAGTTAGGTGACAGGTGGGTAACGGATGACAGGGGACAGGTAAGTAGATAGATGACAGGTGATAATGGATAGAGAGATAGATAATAAATGGCAGATAGGTAACAGATGAAAAATAGATGGCTAGATAGATAAGTAGGTGATAGATGACTGACAGACAGAAAGACAGACAGGCTTTCCTAGACTGACTCAGGACGAGACACTGGGGACAGGACCGGGGTGACAGTGACTGGTGTGGCCGCCTGCCTTCTGCTGTCCCCAGCAGCCCTCGGGGCCCGGCACACCCACCTCCCAGGCCTCCAGCGCACAGCCCGCAGCCCCGGGCACAGTGGTGGAGGCTTCTCCCTCGGTGAGGGATGCAGAGGGACACGGAGGACTCGGCTGAGCGCGACCTCCGGCTAGGGAAGGCACGGGCAGGAGCCCGGAAGCTGCTCTGCCTTGTGCCCTGTGCCGAGCTTTATTTCTTTGCAGGGCGCTGAGGCCACCGGTCCGGAACTGGGATCCCGAGCGTCCATGAGCCTGCGGCGCCCTCTGGTGCCGAAGGAGATTGTGACACGGCGCAGGCTTCAGTCTTCGCTGGCTGTGACCTGTGCCCAGCCGCAGGAAGGATACCAGGCCCAGGCCCTGGAGACATGGAGCCTGGACTTGCGCCGGGGCGTCTGGGGCCCCGGGGCGGGGTGGGCAGTCGCTGGGCAGAGGAGGCCTGTCTGTGGCCTTCCAGCCTGTTAGGAGACAGACTGCGAGGCCTCTGTGTCCACCGGGGTCTGCAGCTGCGCCACTGGGCTGGCACACTCGCGGTGCCACGCCTGGGCCTGCTTCCTCCCACTCAGCCAGGGGAGGGGCCAGAGCTCATCTCATCGTGTGTCTCCAGGCCGTCCGCAGAAGCAGCAACGGGGTTCCACAGCGGAGACGGGCTTCCAGTGCCTGTGACGCCTGGGTCCCCCGATCCCGCCCACAGCAGCGGAGCACACACATGGACTCGACGTCCCTGTTGCACAAGCAGGGTTCACAGGAGTCGTGTGAAGTTGGCCTCTGTTCTCCTTACAGAGCAGCGCACACCTGCCCTCAGGCCAGCGCCCGTACCCCCCTGACCTGTGTCTGGAAACAGGAAAAATTTTGCTTTTAAAGCAAAACTGATGGGAAAGAAATATGAATTCACCATGTGCTAGTGAATCTCACTTGTCCCCTTGAGTGGATTAAGCAGTTCCCAGAGCGGAGGCTGGATCAGGAGTGGATCAGGTGTGCTGGACTCCTCAGGGGAATAGTCCACCGTTCTTCACAGCAGAATGCAGGAGCTGGGCCTGGGGCTGTGCCTTCGGAGGACACGTGTCTCCCCGTGCCGCTGCCCTGCTCTGCTTCCTTGCTGCTATGACCTTCTCAGCGTCTTTCCTCCGTCACACTATTCCACTATGATGCCTCCTGCCTTGGAGCAGCCACCATGGACTGAATCCCTTAAACTGTGACCCGAAAACACCTCTGCTCCTGTAAGCACTGTTTGTCCCAGTGACAAAAGTGACAATTATATGCTGAAGAACAAAAGAACTTTTAGGCTCCTTTTACACCCACCCCCCCCACACACACAGACACCCACCCAGGGCACCGCGCCAGACCTCCAAAATCCCTCTAGAAATAATTATTTTATTGCGAAGCACCATGTTCAGTGATGTGACCCTGCTGCAGTCCCCCAGGGCTAAGTGACAGCAAGCCCAGCTGGAAGTGAGCAGAGAAGGAGCCTGCAGTGCAGGGAAGGAGGCAGGGCCCTGAGTCCTCAGTCAGAGGGCCTCGCACCCCCTTCCCTCATGGGCCTCGTGCTCTCTGCCCTGCCCTGTCTGAGCAGGAATCGGCTCCCAGGCCAGCTTCTGAATTTAGGATCCAGGTGAAGGATAAGGGAGGAAATTCTTCCTTCCAGGGTGAGTGTAGAGATGGTGGTTACAGGCTGTGAAAACCGACCACCCAAAAATGAAATGTGGTGAGACAGCCTGGAAGAATCATCTGGAGAAGGGGGATGATGGGCGCAGAGGGCTGAGGGTGCCCCAGGCCCGGCAACGTGGAGTCTGCTTATGAGGCGCTTTAGAACCAAAGGGAAATGGAACCCATAACTCAATGGTCAGCATCCTTTGAGATGAGGAAGCTTCCAGAAGAAACTCAAATTCAAAACTGAAACGGTTCCAGCCACTCTTCTGGGGACAGACACTACTGTGCCCTCACCCATCACCTCACACGCCCGCTTGCTGGCCCGTCTCAGGCCCCTTCACACCTAACAAGTCACAAGGAACCCACAAAAGGGGCCTCACGTCCAAGGTCTGGAGTGCGGCCCCACGGTCTGCAGGCCCAGCTCAGCGGGGCTCTGCCAGGCCCAGACCCCAGGGGACGCCCCAGGGGAAGCCCCTGTCCAGGACACAAAGCCAAGACGGAGCCGAGCGAGGCAGAGGAGGCAGGAGGATGTGCACCACGCCTGGGTGGAAAGGACGGTGCTGGAGGGGAAACTGAGGCAGGGCCTGGAGAGGAGGCCAGTGGGGGAGCACATTCCAGGGTCTGGAACAGCTTCCTTCCACCTCTGCTCCAGCGCCCTGAGCGGTGCAGATGCCTCCTCTACGCCTTCTCTTCGCTCTCGCCCTTCACTCACTCGCAGATTTGGGTTTGCACTGCAGGTCCCCGTCCTCCCCGCTCCCCTCCTCCTTCCATGTTCCCCGCTGCCCTCTTCCCGCTGCTTCAGTCTTACTGGGTGTGGCTCCACCCTGCGAAAGACTTCAGAGATGATGCCCCCGCATGTGCCCTGCTCAGGTTCAGAGCCAGGGCCAGGACACCCGGCGGAGCCCGCATGGTGGCACCACCTGCCAGCGCTTTCCACTTTCTCTGCTCACCTGTCCCAAATGCAAATGGCTTCACTCACCTGTGTGCACCAAGAACACACAGCTCTGCACCTGCCCCCCAAGGGCAGAGTGAATCAGTGGTGTAGACGTGGGCGTGAGGCCACGGTGCCCTCTCCGGGAGTCCAGCGCATTGTCTGGAAACACCCAGGCCGTGGGGCCGTGTCCCAAGAACACTGTGCCTGTGCCTCCCGCTGGATCACAGGGAAGGCTCTGCTGCTGCCAAAGGGACTTAGCTCTCTTCAGTACTCAGGGCAGCGGGAGCTGTGCTGTGCTCTCCAGCCGGGCTCTGAGATCGCAGCTGTCCACCTAGGGGCTTACCAGTAACAGAAGAGGGATGAGAACACTGCTGATGTCTTAACGGAAACACCAGTACCAGCTCCGTGGCCGCAGCCACTGTGCAGACATGTAGACACCTCTGCTGAGGATGCTCGAGAGATGACCTTGGGCAACGCATCCCTGCAAGGGGTGGGGGGAAAGTCACGCCCAGCCTGACACGAACAGGAGTCCTCCCTGTTGATGCCAAAGCAGGACCATGTGCTCCCTGCGGCCACCAGGAGAAACCCAGGTGCCTGTCCCATTCCCCTACACTGCAGAGGGGCCACCTACACGGGAAGAACCTGGGACCACATAACCGGCTTGCTGGGAGGAACCTCGGACAATGTCAAGACGAAGGAGTAAATGGCAACCTCAGACCTCCAGCCCACACAGAACAAATCTGGGAGATACAGTCATGGAAAAAATAGAAGAATCACAGAGAGGATAGCAACTAAAGAAGAGAAACAACTTCATGAGACTGTAAAGGTAATCAGATCAGAAATAATACCTCAGGCAAGAGAAGAAATCACAAGCATTATGAAAGAATTCCTGATCATATCTAAAGAAGACAGATTTTTAAAAAGAAGAGCAGAGGAAAGTGATGGAAACCTTGAATGAAGAATATAGAGGGCAGTTACAATGCATGAAGCAGATTCAAAGAGATATCAGGAAATTACAAACTCCACTGAACACTGGCAGAACCACTTTAAAGAGACTGAAGATAGACTTTCAGACCTTGAAGACAGGCTTGCAGCTAGCAATTGTGAAAGAAAAGATCTCTTAAAAATAACAAGAAATCAGGAAGGAACAAGTCAATGGCTGCAAGATATGGCAAATAATAATTTAAGATGATTGGTGTCAGTGAAAAAGTGGGGGACACCACAAATGCGATAAAAAGACTTTGTACAGAAGTAATAGCAGAAAACTTCCCAAACATGGGGAAAGGACCTAGGTACAGATAAATGAGGCATATAGGACTCCAACTAGCCGTAACCAAAATAAATCTATACCCAGACATAATAATCAAGATCCCAGAAATTCAACACAAGAATAGAATTATTAAAGGCTGTTAGAGAAAAGAAGATCTCCTATAAAGGAAAACCCATCAAAATCATGGCAGACTTCTCAACACAAACCTTCAGGTCAGGAAGAGTCTGGAGTGAAGTGTTTCAAATCCTGAAAGAAAACAACTTCCAACCCAGATTGATGTACCCTGGAAAACTATCTTTCAATAATGATGGAAAAATAAGATACTTCCATGACAAAGAATAACAAGAAATTCATGACCACCAAACCAACCCTAAAAAGAGCACTAAAGGATATTCTAGAGAGAGATAAAGACGGCTGTGGTTCCAGGAACAGCAGCAGAGGCAGATAAACAAACAAGGCAGGCAGTTGAGTGAAGGGGAAAAGGGGGGGCCAGCAGCAGGAGGACAGCAGAGCAGAGATGACCAATGCATGCCACTTGCAACCATTAATGGAGATGGCCTCAGGTCAGCAATAAAAAGAAACAGGGAGAGCGGCTCAAGGCATAAGACCCCTCAATATGCTTTATACAAGAAACACATATAACTCAAAAGCAAATTCATACACCAAAAGTCAAAGGAGAGAAACAATATTCTATGCAACAGGAAAAAAGAGAAAAGCAGGAGTAGCTTGCCCATCAGCAGCAGAATGGACAAGAAAGATACGTTATTTTCATACAGTGGAAAGCTACTCAGCCAGAGAGAAGCATAATCTCAAGGCTCTTGAAGGTAATGGATGCAACTCAAGATCACGCTCATGGGTCAAATGGTTCAGACTCGCGCGGGTGAACACTGGGTTATCTCCCAGCATAAAAAACTGAAGGATTTTGTGGGATCAAAAATGTACAACAGATAATGTGAAAGTGATAGAGGAGGAAGTGTCTGAAAAGGGAAGGTGTAACCACTGTTAATTCCCTATCATCTTGCTTTGAATTCCTGTACTATTTTCATTGTTTTGTTAGGTTGGCTTTATTCTGTCCTGTTCTGTTGGATTTTACTGTGTCTGCTGGTATGGGCAGCAGCTGTGAAGATAACAAGATTATTATGGTAGCTATTGTTGATTTCCTATTATCGTGTTTTGAAGTCCTGTATTGCTCGCATTGTTGTGTTCTGATCAGCTTTATTCTGTTTGGTTTGGTTTGGTTTAATACTCTTTAAAATAAAAAAAAAGTTTTAAAAATTATATACCTTAAAATTATGAGAAAAATCTCATTCATCTTAAAATTATTCTGTGTATTTTAATCTTCAGACACAAAAATTACATGTTGTTTAAAATAATGTACATTTTTACACCATATATAACCATAAAGTTATTGCTTCATATCACTTAAATTTTTCAGCTCTTGTCCACATTTATTCCATAGATTTTTAAGGGAAAATCTTATGTATTATTTGTTGTTGATCAGCTAGACATGCAGATATAGTACATCCACATTGTTTTAACATATAATGTTACAGTCTGAAGATTAAAATACAAAGAGTAATTTCAATAGTCCACCTAATGAAACAGAGTTTGGAAACTGGTGATATTGTAATGAAAAGGACCCAATTTTACTGTCTACAGATAGTGATAGATGCAACCTAATTGTGATATGTGTTTTGCACTCAAGAAATATTCTTCAAATCCTTTTTCTTTACCTGACAGTAAAGAAGTCTTAGAACCCATTCCATAGCACTATAGAACTACCTCTCCTAAACTAGACTCTCTGCTCTAGTGTGACTGCTCTATAATTTATTCACTCATTCTCTAATAGGAATCGGGGTTGCTTTATAGTTTTCACTCTATCAATGTTATGCAGAATACATAACTGTGCACATATGTATTTCTTTGTACATAGTAAAGAAGGATTACTTCAAAGAATATATTTTTGAAATTTATATAGATACTGATCATATAAGTAAAAAGCAGTACTTCTTTATTGCTTTATTTTGTATTTGTGTTACTAACAAGATGAGCATCATTTCTTATGCTTACTGGCCTTTTTGTATTTCTTCTCAGTTTGCCCATTTTTCTTTTAGATTTTTTTATCTTTTTCTTACTTGCAAATGTTCTAACTTTCAGAAGTTAACATTTTAATTCTTATATATGCTGCATTATTTTCGCCTGCCTAACAATTGACTTTTAAGGATTTATTTATTGTTTTGTTTTTGTTCTTTTGCAGGGAAGAAATTTAAAACTTTTATCTAGACAGATTTATCAGTGTTTTATTTCTTGTAGAAGGCCTTCATAAGCATGTCACATATAAACATTCTTTTATATTTTCTTAACATATTTATATCTTCCTTTGGTTTAGCTTTTGTTTTTAAGCCAAGAGCCACCTGCGTATTTGTGAATTGCATGACCTGTGGAAGTGATTCTTTTCTTTTTTTCCCTAAATGGAAATATAGTCACTCTAATATCATTTGTTCAATTTGCCATTCTTTTCTACTGATTCAAAATACCACTACTTTAGTGAATTAAGTTTATAGGTGATTTTATTGTGGTTATGCTCTTCAGTATTTGCCTACTTTTATACCAACAATACAACTTTTTAATATATTTTGGTGTTGAATAGAGCATTTTTCCCTTCTTGCTTTTGTATATTAGTGTTATATCTGGTCACTCTCTAACTACCTTTGTCATTGTTTTTAATTTTTCAGTTTGGATTTTCTGAGTAAACGATCATATTGAAGTACTGACAGAAAGAAACAAAGAAAAAAGAAAGAAAGAAAGAAAGAAAGAAAGAAAGAAAGAAAGAAAGAAAGATAGATGGATGATGGGGGTTTTCCCAGAATGAATAGAAAGGGCAATAAACCAAAGATCCAAGAAGCCTGAAGAATGACAAGATAAACACCCAAGATCCACTCTTAGGCACATTGTATATCAATCTGAGAAAAACAAAGACAAAGGAAACTGAAAGAAGCCAGAGGGGGAAACCACATTTACCTAGTGGGGAAAAAATAAAATTATTGGAAAAATCTCTAGAAATCATAAAACTAAAAAGGAAGTGGAGTTAAATGCTTCATTGCATTCAAAGAAAAATGTCAACAACCGAGAATTTTGTAGTCATCAAAATTAACATTTAATAACAAAGGAGAAACACTTTCTTGGACAAACAAAAATTGAGAAATTTGGTGCCAGTAAACTTACCCTGCAAAAAAAAAAAAAGAAAAGAGGTTGAACTACTCAAAGAAAAGGAAAATTATCCATTCAGGGCCTCAGACACATAAAGAAAGGAAAAAACATTAAAGAAAGAATAAATGAAAGTTAAATGAAATTTTTTTCCTTATTCTTACATAGTAGGTAACAGTTTATTCAAGACAGTAATAGCAACATGAATTTGGTGAGTGTAGCTTGTGTGTCAGTTGAATGAGTGCCCAAAATGCATGCCGGGGGAGGGGGGAGTTGGCAGGACTCTGTTACAACAAACTACTTGCCCTGCTTTGAAGGTGGGCTTGAAATAATTGTGCTTGTATATCATAAACAATAGGGCAATTAATTTAAAATGTTTCTAAAGTATAATTGATATCTTAAGAAAAACTGGAATCATAAGAGTTATATAAAAACTAGATATATAAGAGAGTAGAAGATAAAAAAAGGAAACAAAAGGTGAGGGCAGAAAATAACAAATGTATTTAAATTGAATCATGACACTAATTGCTTTAAATGTTAATGGTCTAGATTCATCAGTTAGAAGATAGTGACTACCAGAGTGTATTAAAAAAATAAAGAGAATTGATATTGTTTAAAGAAAGCCAGTTAAGTATAAAGACATGGGCAGATCTGAAGTAAAGGAGGAAAGAAAGGAATGGGACACTCCCCTCACACTCACCCAGAGAAAGCTGGAGGAACTGGACACCAGGGTGGTGAGCAAAATAAGCCAGACTCAGAACATCAAACACCACATTTCCTCTCTGCTATGCATTAAAAACTGGTGGTCAGCTGAATTAAATCAACATGGTGCTGAGTGTAGATGCCCCTCCTGAGGAAAGTTGCCAGCATAAAAGGAGATGCAGAGAGGAAGAGTGGGGCATTGTGGGTTCTCCTGAGTGTTGCTGTTGCTTGGAGCCTTTGGTTCTTCTGGAGGAGCTTGTCATACTGGCTCCCCTGATATGAATTTAGCTGTTATCATCAGAGGCGTTTGGGACCTTGTCGCTGAGAGTGGCTGCAGTTCACTTTGGGGGGGGGGCGGCTCTGGTCCTTATTTTGAGCATAGCTTCCTGGCTCCAGAGGGGAAGATGTGTGCTGTGTAATCTCCAGGAGAAGCTTGGAGATATGATATGAAGTCGACTATCCTTGTCATCCAAGGAGCTTGGAACCTCATTGTTGCCGAGGATGCCTGTGGTACTTTTCAGGGGAGCCCTGGTCCTTATCTTGCGTGTCACTTCTTGGCTCCAGTATAAAACCCTCAACCTACTAACATGGACCCTCCATCCTGCTGGCATAGACTTTCTAGCTTCCACCACTGACCTTTGGGCCTTCCCAGTGCAGATCTGTAAAATGTACTTGTATGAGTCCTTGTCATGGGCTCTAGGCCTCCAGTTGGACTCATGGGAGGCATTTTCATGGGTCTAGGTCTTCAGCTGGACTCATGCAGGACATTGCTGTGGGATCCAGGCCCTTGGATGAATATTCTAGATCTTTAGTGTTGTGGACAAATTTCCTGCCCTTTCTTGTATTTAACTCTAGGTGACCATCATAAAATAATATTATAAATTCTGTCCTGTGTGTGATTGTTCTCCTTGTAACCCCTGACTACAATACTCTCATATGTGGAATATTTTTTAAAAACTAATTAGGGCTGGGGGAAGGAGAGAAGACAGGAAAACAGAAGGAAGACTAGTGGAGATGGGAACAGAAATGGGGGGAGTGGAGGGGAGGGAAGGGGGTCACACAGGGCATGAAAATAATCAAAATATGTTGTGCCAATTTTCCCAAAGAAAACAAAGCTTATTGGTCTATATAACTAGTATGCACTAATAAAAAAATTTTAAAGGAAACTGGAGAGCTGTGTATGTTTGCACAGACCTATAATCCTGAGTGCTATAAAGCACTCAGAAGGCTGAGGCAGGAGAATCACTGTGAGTTCAAGGACTGTGTGGGCTACACAATGAGTTGAAGGCCACTACATAGTGAGACCCTGTCTCAAAAAAACCAAGCCAGCAAGTTGAAGTAACTATACTAACTTCAGACAAAGCTGACTTCAGAGCTAGCAAAGTTATCAGAGTTAAAAATGTCAATTATATAAGGATGGAAAGGAGTCAGCTCTCCAGGAAGACATAGGAGATCTTAATGCAAACTGGCATAACAACAAAGCATCAAAATATGTAATGTAAAAACTGGAAGAAGTATCTGAAGTAAATAAACCCACTACTATCATTTGAGGCATTGACAACCTTCAACAGTAAGAGACAGACCCAGAAGGACACAGTGAAACTGACCACCACCACCCATCTGCAGAATCCAGCTCTCCTGAATACCCACTCCAACAACAGCAGAGGGTTCATATGGGACATTCACCAGGACTTATCCTTTCTGGACCATAAAGCACACTTTAAAAAATATTAACAATTTGAATCATACAATATCTAGTCTCCAGTGGTAGTGGAGCTCTCAGTAACTGAAACAGTCAGAAAGTCCCCAAATACTTGGAGATTAAGCAACACACTTCTAGATAACACATTGGTTGAAGAGAAAAATCTCAAAAGATGTGTTAAAATTTTTCAGTAAAATGGAAATACAAGTTATAAAAAATTGTGGGCTGTGGGGAGGTTGTGCTTCTAAGATTTGTGGCGCTGAATGCATACATTTGGGGGAAGATAAAATTGGGAATATAGCTTCATCTGAGTAAATTAGAAACATATTAAATCCAAAAAAAGCAGAATTAAATACAATTTCAAGGTCAGAAGTCAACAAAATTGAATACAGTAAATCAGGGCAAATAAATTAATTGAGATCCTTGAAGAAATCAAGACAAGGTGTGAACTTGTAACCAGGTAAATTAGGAAGAGAAAGAGAAGATACAAAAGTATGACATGAGGAAGGAGAGAAAGGACATCAGTACTGACCCCGTGAAAAGGGTGATGAAGGTGAGTGACAAGCACAGCCCAGAGGCCTGATGACCCGGATGAAATGAATCCGCTCGTTGAAGGGCACTCTCATAAAACATGTGCAAGAAAGAAATAGATAATCTTATTAGGCCTGTGTCTGCTAGGGAAATGGAATCCTAATTAATTAGAGGGTTTCCACACAAAAAGGACTGTACCCCTCCAGTCAATTCTTCCAAACATTAATGGGAGAAATTACGCCACTTTCCACAGTTCCTTGCAGAAAACAGAAATAGAGGAAATACTTCCAAACTCATTGAAGGGGGCCGGAATTACCTAACACCCAGCCACCAAAGCCACTGCCACAAAGAAAAAGTACAGACAAGTCCCTGGTGAATAGAGATGCAGATGTCAACTAGACAGCAGCAGAAGGCAGCCAACCAGGAGCGTGAAGTAGCCACCACCGCACAGCGCCCGCTGCCATCAGCACCCATGGGAGAGACAGCAGGGCGCTGCAGAGGCAGCTACAGGGGCCAAGGGTGCCCAGAAAGTGCGCGGAGCCAAAAAGCCTTGGAAACGCCCTGCACCCACTCAGGAAAACCTAAGGCAAAAGTGGGCCTTCTCCAAGGTCTGTTACCACAGGCTGGGTAAGAAACAGTCAGAAACAAAAGGCCGAGCAGTGCTCCACCATGCGGGTGGGACCTAGACCTGGCCACTGTGTCACCGCTGTGGTGTAACACCAGTGACAACGTGAAGGAAAGTGACAGGCTGCAGAAAGTGAAAGTTAGCAAAGCTCAAGCAACAGTGCCGCA
>PVLA01017412.1:0-17479 GCA_004027455.1 Hydrochoerus hydrochaeris
AGAGGGGACGGGGGGAGGGGAACGGGAGGAGGGGGAGGGACAAGGACTGCGGGGAGAGGGGGCGCGGTCCCTGTTCCCATGCTGGGTGACAGGTAGACTGCGGGGCCGGGCCGGAGAGGGGGACACCGAGGGGGGGGTCCCGGGGGGGCGGGGCGAGCCGGGGTCAGCTCGGCTCCTGGGGCTTCTCTTGCAGATCCGCCCGACGCCCCCCAGACGCTGACCTGCGTCCTCCGCGAGCGCTCGGGCCCCGTATCGTGCAGCTGGGCGGCGGGCAGACGCACCCACCTGGCCACGGAGTACGCGGTGCACGTGCAGAGGTGGGTGACCGCGCCCCGCCCCGCCCGCCCGCCTCGGGCTCCCCCTGCGGCCCAGCCCTCTCCATGCCCCTCACTCCCGCGCAGGCGCCTGGCCCGGCTCACCCCTTCTTCTGGCAGGGCCAGGCCGGTCCCCAAAACTGCCAAGGCCTCCCGCTCCGCCTGCCCCCGCTGACCACTGCGGACTCCCCGCTGCTGCGGATTTGCCTACTCTGATCCTTCACAGGAAAGGAGTCGGCGGTCAGTGGCCTTTGTGCCCCGCATCGTTCGGCGTTGGGTTAACTGGTACTTTGGTCCTTTTGGTGACTGAATAGTCCTCCACTCGGTGGCACGCTCGTGTCATGTTTACCCTCACCGTAGCTGAGGGACATTTGAGTTGTCTCTGACCTCAGCGTTTGTGAACAGTGCTTTTCTTAGCGCCTGCGCGCCTGTTCTCGTGCAGGGACGTGTTTTCGTTTCTCCTGGGCGCACTCTTAGGAGCGCAGCGCTGGGTCCTATGGAAATTTGCCGGTTGAACCTTTTGAGGCGCCTCCGCCCTGTTTTCCAGCCGCTTTACCGTCCACGTTTCTGCTAACTGCGCTGGGCTCTGGCAGCTCTGTCCCCGCCAGCCTCGTGGTTACCTGTGGGTTGTTACGTCCCCTTGGGTCCCACAGATTTGGGGGCCCACACACCTTCATGCCAGGCTCCCTGACAGTGAGGCTGCCTGGAAAATCTGAGCAGACAAAGCTCAGCACGAGGAACCCAGGCACACTCCAGCCTTGCCATCACCGCCTGGCTGCCTATTTAGCAGCGTGAAAATATCCCCCGTGGGTTATGAGGATGGTCACATGCATTTCAAAGCCCTGGGCGCCCTCAGAGCTGTGTGTGTTTAAATGGTGGCTCACGCGGCTTCTGGGAATCTCGGTCCTTTGTAAAGTGGGGTACACCTTTGGGGGTCACAGCCCAGGCTGTTCGCAGTGCTCGGTCTCATGGTGTGAGAGGCAAGTCTGCCCAGGAGAGCGAGGATCGGGGGCTCCTGCCAGGTCCCCCACCCCGGAACTCGGCCCGGAACCCACGCATACCGTGTCCGGAGGCTGCAGGGCTCAGACTCTCCCCTGGGGGGGGCTCACCGCACAGAGCTGCAGCAGGAGGGATTCGGCCTTGATCTGCCCGCACTGCCTGACAGCGTGGGCCTCAGTCAGCGGAGCATCTTGTACTCTGTCTTCCTGCATCTCGGCTCGCTGCGAAAGGGTGGATAATCAATACCACGCGTCCTAAAGAGAAGCCAATTAGCCAGGTATGGTGGTGCACGTCTGTCATCCCAGCACTCTGGAGGCTGAGACAGGAGGAGTCTGAGAGTTCAAGACAAGCCTGGGCTACACAGTGAGTCCAAAGCCAAGCTGAACTACACAGCGAGACCCTGTCTCAAAGAAAAAAATGAATAAAAAACCTCAAACAACAACAAAAAGGAATGTGACAGGGCAGAAAATGAAGACCCTCCTCTGGCGAGCCCAGGTCTGTTTCCTGGAAGCAGATAGCTCAGCCGAGAAGCACACATCTCTCCGTCCTGCAGCTTATGGAACGTGAGATCATGGGCTGAGAGAAAAGAGGGGAGAAAGGCCGTGTCTCTGCGGACCCCACGGAGGAAGCCACCTGCAGGGGAGGCCAGGGTCCTGCTGGCCCCCTGGGGCTGTGGGTGACCTCCACTGAGGCAGCACCGGGCGGGCATCCACAGGGTCCTGAGCAGCTCTGTGCCCCAAGCAGCATAACAGGGAGCTGGGCCCGGCACCCTCGGGCTCCTCGGCGGCTCCACTCTTTCCCCCGCCGCTGGGTCCCCTGGGCTGGGGGCAGCACAGAGACCGACTCGGAATCCCCCTCTGGTCCCATCTCTCGCCAGCGCCCCTGCTCCTGGTCCCAGGCGCCTGGGGTCTGGGCAGGGCCCTGGCTTGGACAATGGTATAGCAAGAAGCTATGGAGAGACAGACTGAGGCTCCGCACCCCAGAAACCATTCAAAGCAGCACAGCAGAATCCCAGGCACCCCAGGACCAGGAAGGCAAATATCTTTAGATTAGGTGTCATTATATTGACTATTTATTTATGTATTGCTTTGCTCCATTTGGGTTTTGAGACAGGGTCTCATTGTCCAGCCCAGCTGGCCTCAAACTTGAGGCGACCCTCCTGCCTCAGCCTCTGGAGTGCTGGCACCGCGCCCGACTGGCTTCTTATTCTCTTTTCACTCCCAGCCCCACAGCTCAGACCCAGGCCTCCGCCCCCCCTCCTTGAGTGGCCTGGGCTCCTCCCCAGGTCCCACCCAGCACTCGCTGCTTTCTGCTCGGTCCCTCCTGCTGCCTCCTGGGTGCTGCTGTGCTCGGTCCTTTCCTCCCAGTGCTAGGAGCACCTAGCATCTTCACCTGCACTCGAGACTTAAGGTCACAGCCAATTCACGCAGTGACCTCCCAGCCCCGACCTCTCTCCTGCCCACAGCGCCTCACGGACCCCATCTCCTTGCTGTCCCCACTGGTTGCCCGCATCCCTAATGCTGTCCCCATCCCTCCCCAGTGTGGCTGGGGTCCAGGCACTTCTGCTCGGCTCCCCAGCCAGTGTACATCACCTGCTTCTCATCCAGTACTCAGGAGGCTGAGATAGGAGGGTCGCTGTGAGTTCAAGGCCAGCCAGCACTACATCGTGAGACCCTGTCTCAAAAAGACAAGAAAATAAATAAAAATTAAATATAAAACCGGTCCCTTCTCCCAAGCCACACTGCAGCCCTGGGCCAGTCTCTTCTCCCTCCCGGCCAGCACAAGCGCTTCCTGGCTGGTCTTGGTTTCCTCAGTCATTCACCCCTCTTCTTAGACCCACACCAAACTTGGAGGTCACAGCCAGAGTGCCAGGAGACCCTAGGGGGTCTCCACCACCACCCGCAGGGGCATCCACGTTCTCACCAACCCGTCTCCCTCTCCTCCTGCTGAAACTCCCCTGAACAGGCTGAGCAGGTTCTACCCCAGGCCCTTTGCCTTGGCAGGGGCAGTGCGTCTGTCCTCCATTGTCCTGACGTCACCTCAGATAGGCTTTGCCCTGTTTTGATTGTAAAAACAACTTCTCCCCCAGTCTGACTCCCAGACTCGAACTCCTCAGTTCTGCTTTGTTTCTCCCCGTCAACAGCTGTCAGCTTTTTTGTTTCTTATTGGCAGCACTGAGGCTTAGGTCCAGGGGCGCCTGACACTGCCTTCATCCCCAGCCCTATATATATATTTTTTTTGTCTTTTTGAGACAGGGCCTTGCTATGCAGTTCAGGCTGACCTTGAGCTCACTTTGTAGCCCAGGCTGGTTTCAAACTCACAATATCCTCCTGCCTCAGCCTCCTAGATGCTGGGATTACAGGTGAGAGCCACCACACCTGGCTGCCCAGCCCTTCTAATTTCTTCTCAGAATTCTCAATCAAGGATCTTTCTAGTTTGCCCAGGTGGGATGCAAACATGCCACCCTCCTGCCTCAGCCTCGCTGAGTGTGTGCGGCCCTGTGCCCCGCTGCGGACGTCGTCCGTCTGTGCTGGCTTCCAGCAGGGGGCGCCTTCCCGAGAGCTGTGACTTTCTCTGCCTTGCTCATGGTCCCAAAGTCTAAGGACGCGCCTGGCGTGTGACATGATACGCACATACTTGTTGCGTGCATGATTAAACAGGTGACCACCGATCATCAATGTCACTGAAAATCAGCAGTGATCCTGAAGATCGTTTCGTGGGAACGAATGCCAGGTGCCCGGGGACATGGGAGATCCAGGAAGCCTCTCAGCAGGGCAGGGGCCACGTCTGAGCTCACGCACAGACGGGCACTGGGGTGCCCGGAACCAGTCACACGACTCCACGCGTGAGCCTGAGCGCTTCCTCCGCCCCACGCCACACTGACCACAGGGCAGCCCGGGTGTCATCGCCAGCTCTGTGCTCACCTGTCTACCTGGGGCGGCAGACCTCGGCCCACGGAGGGAGCCCCATGTCCATGCCGACCAGAAGCCCTAAGTCCTGACCTGGCCTCTCTGTGCAGTGGACACTTACCATGTAGCTGGAGCTGCCCTGGCACTCACAGTGATCCTCCTGCCTCAGCCTCTTTAGTGCTGGGACTAGGGGAGTGAGCCACCACGCCCGGCTATGCTGTTGCTTTTGATGGCTAAACACCAAGGTTCCCCGACCTCCTCCTCAAGGTTAATTTACTACAGTGACTTAGATGTGGGAAACTCTTCTGCCATTTACTGTGAAGGACACAGTGAAGGACATGACAGACGGCCAGGTGGGGACGTTGCCAGGGCTCGAACCCAGCCACCGGTCCCTCGTGTCCAGCCTTCACCAGTGCTGGGGGTGCTGCATCCCTCCCTGGCAGGCAGGGCCCCCCAAGCTCCCCCAGGTACAGAAAGACACCAGCACCTCCACAAGCCCAGCCCGACCTTCGAAGCATTTCCTGTCACTGCACGCTGCAGGGCAGGTTCTGGGTAAAAACAGTCCCCAGACAGAGGCCTGGCCATGACTGGACTTGCAGCACAAATAGTTGAAAACTAAATAAAGCTTAGGTACCAAAACAGGGTCTGCTTTAACAGCAGAGTCAAGTGACCTAGTAACTAAGGCTGGAGAATAAATTCCCATCTGACTTCAGGTCTCAATGAGTGTGGTGAAAGAATCAGCCACAAACGAACTGAAAACAGGGCGTGCGGTTTTCTCTAACTGGAAAATATTCAGAGCCATCCCCTCCCCCGCACCCGGCATCACCCCTTTCTGGTTTTCACATTGGAGTTTTTATTCAGGGTAAGATTACGGTACCCCTCTCGGCTTCTCTGCTCATGTGCCATTTTATTGAGAAAGGATATCCAGTGGTTATATAAATGTCGAAGCCTAGTGCCTTAATTTAACTTCAGAATTAAGCAATATTAAAGAAATAGCAATGTTGTTTCAGATTACGCCGGGCGTGGTGGCGCACACCTGTGACCCTAGCACTTGGGAGGTTGAGGCAGGAGGCTTGCCATGAGTTGGGGGCCAGCCTGGGCCTATGTATAGTGAGATCCTGTCTCAGAAAAAAAAAAATAAGAAAGATAAATCATAAGAACCTTTAATTCATCATAGCGATTTTTCTTTCTTATGTGCAAAGTTTCTCGGGCCTTGCTTCCTTATCTCGTTTACCCACGAACGCAGCGCCACAGGTTCTATTTTACAGAGGGCCGAGCTGCAGGCTGCGGAGGTCGGGTACCCAGCCCCCGGTCCCCCAGCCTCTCACGGGGCCTGCTGCGACCCTGTCCCCAAAACATAAGGCCTATGCTTGCAGACCCCTCCTGGTGGCTGGTGATCTCAATGCAGCTGTGATGGAGAAGCAGGGGACGGGGACCGCAGGGGCTCTGCACTGTGACATGGTCCCCTCCCCAAGCCCGGACTCAGCCCGAGAGAGTTCTCTGGTCGCCTGCCCTGGCAGGGAGGTTTGTGCGTATCAGACTATGTGAGCTATGACCGAGAAATGTGGTGAATCTTTCAACTTAAAGACGTTAAAACGATAACGTCACAGTGGCACCCAGGAATCCCCCCAGGGTCCTCCCCCTCGGTTTGCTCCCACCCATCCCATCGTCCCAGCCAGGTCCTGCAGCGGCTCTGGAGCGCTCTCTCCTGTGGGTCTTTAGCTGCGCTGTCCTGGCTGCCTCTGTATCCTGAATCGATTCTAGATGCTTCCCTTTCCCGGTCATTCTGACTTTGGGGAGAGCGGCGCGGGATCCGGTGACTGAGGTGGCCGAGGACCCAGCACCGTGTTTTTAGGGGCCACCTCTCTGCTGGACGGCGCTTGGCGACAGCAGTCACCATATTTTTGATCACCTCTGTAAAGCCCCTCAGGAAAGAGGGTCCTGGAGCTGCTGTCGAGAGTGACCAGGAGGATGGGCTGAGTGCTTGAGATGGAGTATTGTGGGGTGCGTGAATGGCCACATGTTCTGTACTGTAATCTTTTTCTTAAAGGTTAGCGATACCTCTCAGCACCCTTCTGTGAAAAGCCTACCTATGTGTGAATGTTTAGTTTCGGAACAATTTAATTCATAAGGGCGCTAATGGTTGGTGGCATGAGGAGACGGGTCCTCCCCCGTGTCCCAGCAAACACTCCCTTCATCTCCTGAGGATGCAGGGGGGTGGGGAGGCCAAGGGTAACCCTGCTTGGTGTCGCAGGCTGCAGGTACCCGGTAGTAAGAGACCTGGACCCGAGCCCTGGGGACAAATTGACAATGGCTTCTAAGCCGTGTCTTCCCAGCAGGTTCTAGCAGGCCAGTCCCCAGGGACAGAGAGCCCTCAGTGGCGTCAGATACACAGATCAAGTCAGCCCCGGGGCTCCACCCTCCTGCCTCAGCCTCCCTCAGTGCTGCGATCACAGGCTTGCCACCAGTCCAGCTTGCCCCTATTCTCCAAATTTCAGAAAGATGGAATTTGACTCAGTTTTCAGGACCAGGTTGCAATTCTGCAAGTGAACTGCAGGGGGCAGTATCACACAGTTGTGGGGATGAGCGGGCGGTGTGACCACAGGTGACCTTTCCTTTGAAGTCTGGAGACGGGAGAACAGCAGCGCTACCCCGCCGAATCGCACTCCGTGAACATCGCCCCCGAGGAGCTGCCAGCCGGCGGGGAGTTCCGGGCCTGGGTCCGGGCTGCAAACGCACTGGGCGCGGAGGAGTCCGACCCCTTGCACGTCCGTCTGGACGACATAGGTAAGGAGACGCGGGGCTGCCAAGTCGTTTCTTTTCTTAAAGTTTTTGAGCCCGGGTCTCACTATGTAGTCCAGGCTGGCCTTGAATTCACCGTGCAGCCCAAGGGCACTCCTCCTGCCTCAGCCTCCCGAACACTGGATCCATGCATCTTTAATACAGGAATTTGTGTTGGCCTGGCCAAATGCAGTCGGGATCCATGGAGTCATTGGTGGGTGAACCAGAAAGGACCCACAGTTCCTGTGTCTGGAGCAGCTCAGGGACCTGCCAGTGTCTTGAGTCCATCGCCCGGGTGCTGTCTCTGTACGGGGCGTGTGTGTGTGTGTGTGTGTGTGTGAGATTTCATGGGAACCTGTGTGTATCAGGAGAACCTACTGTTCCAAGCATTGTCCTGCAGGCCAGGGACAGTCAGACAGACAGACAGACACCCTTGGCCTGCTCTGAAACAGCCTGCTGTGTGCCAAGGAACAAACAGGGCAGGAGACCAGGATGGTACCAGAGCATGGGGGCTCTGTGGGGGGCACACAGGGTCCAGGGACATGAGAGGAGCTTTGTGTCTCTGCCTTTATGTTTTGCAAAACACACAGACAACTGCAGAGACCTCAGCAGCCCTCCCCAGGGTCCCCGCCACATGTGACAAATGTTGATGGCTTTTGCTTCAGACACTTTGGACTGCGCCCCCTCCTGAAACATAATCCACTGCCCAGACCCCGTCCCCAGCGTCAGAGTGTTCAGTCATCTGAGTGTGTCTGTCTGAGCTACACCAGTGGGGGTTTACTCTGTTCTCACCGTTACAAATTCCGTTCCCAGGAGTAACCTGGGGGTACGTTTGTGTTTAGTCCTGGTTGTTTTTGGAGGCCAGCCTGGCCTACATCACCATACTCTATCTCAATTAATCTACCAGTCAATCAACAATTGATCCTTGAAGCTTTCACCACTACCCCAAGTCCAGAGTCAGAACTCAGACAAGACACCGAATGGGACTCGCTCTCTGCAGAAGCCCCAGCATGGATGACCCCTGCTATGGTTAAGGGGGACCCCAGGATGCTAATGTTTATTGAGCATCTCTTTGCATCTCACTGCTTTTATGTGCAGGATTTTATGGACCCTCACAATTCCCCTGGCTGGGAGATGAAGGTTAACATTTATACTCAGGGGTGCCCAAGGCTGATGTGACCTTCGATACTGACCTTGCAGAGCTGGAAGCCCTAAATCCAGAAACCAAGCACCCGGCATAACTGCAGCTCTCCTGCTGTCCAAGGGTGTGACGCCTCCTCTAGCACGGGGTCAGCAAAGTCCCCGTCACAGCAGACTCTCAGCTTCCCAGCAAGCCAGGGCCCCTGGCATCTGCAACTCTGTCCCCTGCCCTAAGCCCAGGCCTCTCGAGAGTCCCTGGCCACCTCTCTGCTGCTGGCTGGACCTGGAGGCCAGGCCAGGACACAGAGAAAGATCCTGTCCCAGAGACACTTAAATTTAAAAACTAGGAACCAAACAGAATTTAGAAGCAGCCACCATGCCCTGCAGACCAGGTGAGGGGACCAGGACCAGGCAGGAATTAGATCACAACCCTGGGATGCCCCTGCTCTTTACTTTCAACACATCCTGATGGCAGTGGAAAAGTCAGTGTCAGTGTCTCTAAAAGCCAGGCGTGGTGACTCACGCCTGTAATCCTAGCACTCGAGAGGCTGAGGCAGGAGGATCTCTGGAAGTTCGAGACCAGCCTGGGCTACAAAGTGAGCTCAAGGCCAGCCTGATCTACATAGCGAGACCCTGTCTCAAAAAGACAAAAAAAAAAAAAACAAAGGCTAAACCGTGACGTTGCTGTCCCTTTTCCAGTGATACCATCTGCGTCCGTCATTTCCAGGGCTGAGACCTTAAATGCCACCACCCCCAAAACCGTCATCCACTGGGAAAGCGACACGGCGCTGGAGAAGCTGACCTGCGAGGTCCGGTACGCGGCCACCACCAACCACACGTGGAGGGTAAGCTGCAACCTCGCCCTGCGCTCGGTCCCTCGGGCTGCGGAGGTCCGCGGTGCAGGCCTTTCCCTGCCCGCCTCGACTGAGCAGCTCCGGGTCAGGACAGTGGCCTTGGGCTTCCCAACAGCTGCTCCAGGCAGCCGTCTTCCTGCCTCGCACAGACCACGTCTTCCGCCAGGCTCTGAGCTGTTCTGTTGTTCACTCCTGGTCGTTCAGTGTCGCCCAGGGTGACGTTCCCATCGGTGCCCATGGGATATGAAATTTTAAGTATTCTGTGAACTTGGTCGGGCATCTAGAGAACAGAACTTGCTGCAAAAACTCAGCACTCCGGGAGGCTGAGGCAGGAGGATGGCAGGAATGAGCGTGGCCTGGGTGACTTAGCTTTCTAGTGAGACCCTGTCTCAAAAATAACAGGGGCTGGGTTGTAGCTCAGTGAGAAGGGTGTCGGGTTCAATCCCCCGCAATGCAAAAAAAGCGAAGGAAGGAAAGAAGAAAGAAAGGAGGGCAGTGGGGAAGGGTGACAGAGGACACGAGGATGGGTGGGTACCGAGGACCTGCGCCCGGGGACCATTCATGAGCCTCCTGCGCTCGCTTTAGTCTCAGCCCCTTCTTAGATTCCTGGACTGGATGTGGTGGTGTACACCTGTAATCCCAGCACTCAGAGGGCTGAGGCAGGAGGCTCTCTTCAAGCTTAAAACCAGCCTCAGCTTCACTGTATCAAAACAGTGTAACAAAGAGCAAGTTCACGGTGCCAGCGGCCACCTGTGCCCTCTCTGGCACCCCCTTTCAGGAGTGTGCGCTGCCTTCTTGTGGGAGTGTGTGCCATCTGCGGGCACTGTCCTGTGCTCACCTTTCCCTCACCTTACCCAGGCTCTCCCACACGGTGCGGCCTTGCCCTGGTTATTCCTGCCCTTGTCTCGTCTACAGACAGCACTGGCCCCTTAGCTATGATTGTCATTATCACTGGTGTCCTTTAGTGGCACCTTGTGGTACCTTGTGTGCCTGCAAGCTGAAGTGCATGGATTAGGTAACATTTCTCTACTTCAGCTAAACCAGGGGGTTGGTGAACTTTTCACTCAAAGGCCAAAAGGTAAATAGAGCAGAGCAGGACATAAGGCTTCTTTTCCTTTTCCTTATTTTCTTCTTTGTCCGTGCGTGCGTGCATGCGTGTGAGCATGCGTGCGTGCGTGCATGCGTGCGTGTGTGTGTAGGGGGTGGACAGGGTCTGGCTGTATGGCCCAAATGCTGGGATAACCAGCTTGCACTATGCCTGGCTTAGGACATAAAGCTTCTGTTCTGACCGCTCCTCCCTGTGTGGCCTGAAAAGTCTCACAGCTGTATTCAGTACAGTTTGGTTTTGGATGCTGTAATTTGGTTTTATTTCTGTGCATCACGAACTATCTTTTCAGTTTTCTGTCAACTGTTCACAAAAGCACAATCCCTTAATGGAATTGGCTACACACGGGCAAAGCCTCAGCCCTGCCCCACAAGGCTGTGGGCTCAGATCACGAGGGACCAAGCCCTGTCTAAGTGCAGGTGTAAGATGGAGCCATGGGGACTTGGGGTCACTGCCTGCCCCCCGTCTCCGAGCGCCAGGTTAAGGCTTCTTGGGCAGAGCACAGGGGAGACCATGGTGGGGGCGCCAAAGGAGACTACATGGGAAGGTTGCAAGGGGCCCCATCGTCAGGGTGACGCAGGCAAGGACCCGGAACGCCCCTCGCCTCCACCAGCGATGCTCTAGCAACCAAGGTGCCATGCCGAGAATGACAGCTCTACCAGTGGGAAGCCACGTTCGGGGCTCCTGGCCTCCAGAACTGAGACTGTGAAAGTGTCATCTTTCTAATCTATTTTTTTAAATTTCAAGATAAGTTTTCACTAAGTCACCAAGTTGCCCAGAATGGGCCGGAAACAGACAGACAAAATAATGAGGTTCTGAGCCAGGTGTGGTGGTGCACACCTGTATCCCAGCACTGGGGAGGCTGAGGCAGGAGGGTTGCATTGAGTTTGAGGCCAGCCTAGATTGCATGACAAACCCTGTCTTGAAACAACAACAACAGTGGCCAAGACTGAAGGTGAAGCTTGATGTCAGGACCCTGGGTTCTGTCCCTAGAACCACACACACTATGGAATTGTGGCTTCATTTTAGGGCCTCCCTTTCTTCAAGGTGACTCATTATAAACATGATGGTCAGTAACACACTGGAGAAGAAAAGACTCCCGTAAGGAGGGCCGATAGGCAGCCACACCGAGTGTGTTCGAGAGTCGAGTCTCTGGCAGGATGGGAAAGACCTTTGCCGGACCGGGAGACTCGTGATCGGATCACACGGTGGCCCGCGCAGAGGCCAGGCTCACAGAAACACTGGAGGGCATCGCCGGGATTCCCGCTCCCAAGATGTTTCCACGAATGTCACACCTTTAATGCCTGCTGAGTTTTTAGGGTGATGCGAAGAGGGGCCGTTAGCAGAAGAATCTCTGCAGGAAGGTGACACTTTGTCCTTTCTTCTTGTTCATCTTGACAGCTTTAGCTCTCTTTCCTGAGTACCTGGAAACATTAGTGCCTCTCAGATGCATCGGATGTCTGCCTTCTGGTGTGCACCGCTGTCTTCTGGATCCCACTCTACAGCTGCTGGGAAGGGCTCTGCAAATGCCTCGGCTCTCCCAGGACACAGAGTGTCTGGGACACTGTGCTACAGCACTGTCAGTTTATTCCTTGGTCATGTCCTCTTACTTTCATTGGTTTCTTTTTTTCATAGTTCAGTGTTCTTAAATATTGAGCTTTTCTCTCTGTCCATCTTACACACACACACACACAGCCTTGTAGAATTTGCCTAAATCTAGAGTAATGACCAGAGTAACAGCTCAGCTTGTGGGTCACTTTTTCTAAAAGTAATCATAAGCAAGTGAAGTCTTTTCATCATTCAGGAAAAATTATTGATCCAAATATTCAACAGCAGAGAGAAAAAGAGAGACAGGGAGACAGGAGACAATCAAGGACCATCAAGCCCTGTATCTCCCTGTCCTGTTAAAATCAGCTGTTCCAGATGTAGAACAGATGGTGTTTGGGGTTTTCTGGAGATTTCATAAGCTTGACAAGTCGGCAAACACAAAGCAGCGTGAATCTTGCTTTCCATGTTTGATTCTGGGTGTTTCGTGACCTTCTGGTTCCTCTTCCTTTCTCAGGGTTTGGAAGAGGGTGAGGAGGCAGCTGGCGCTCCAGCCCTTTCTGCTACAATGGAATAACTTTGCCTTAACAGCAATCCATGTCACTTTTTTACTGCTGTGCTCTTGTTTCAGATTAAAGAATTTGACACCAACTTCACACATGCACAGCAGGCCGAATTCTTCTTGGAGCCGGACGTTAATTACATATTTCAAGTGAGGTGCCGAGAGGCCGGGAGAAGGCACTGGCAGCCCTGGAGTGCACCCTTTTATCACAAGACACCCGACACAGGTGAGTCCTTAGGGTCTTCCTCTCCAGGGCTTTCCTTTTGACCTCTGACTCTTTTCTAATTTGCGCGCGCGCGCACGCGTGTGTGTGTGTGTGTGTGTGTGTGTGTGTGTTTTCTGGCTTGACTTCTGCCAAAACGGACAAAACCAGAACAGCTGGTGATACATAACTTACATTGCTTTGATTTTGCTGAAGGTGACTAAAGTTTATGCAGTTGTTCTCAAGTATATTTGGACATGAAAAGTCGCTTGTTTGGACATGGTCTGCTGCCACTAGGAGTCTGACTCTGCAGCTGGGGTGAGGCCTTGAAAGTAGACATTTCTTGCCAACATCCTGGGTGGTTTTTAATAAACTGTAGAATTACACAGCAAGGTTCTTCAAACTGATAACTCACCGCTTACAAAGCATTGCTTTGCTATGCATGAGCTTGTTTGATTTTTATGTCACCCGTATTTGGCAGTGTAGCCAGTGTCCTTCTATAAACGCAGTAACTACAGACAACTAGTGCTGGCACGCTGCTAGCAGGACACGGGTACCTGCTTGCCCTATGCTGAGTACCTCCTCCACCCCTCTGAGCAAGCTCGCAGATTTTCTTCGCTCTTTATGTCAACGTGGAGGAGCAGTCAGGTATGGTGGTGCATGCCTGTGATCCCAGCACTCAGGAGGCTGAGGCAGCAGGATTGCCGTGAGGTCAAGGCCAAACTGGGCTACATAGTGAGTTCAAGTCCAGCCTGAACTGCATAGTGAGACCCTGTCTAAAAAACAAAAAAAGTGGAGGAGCCACTAATCTAAATACCCTACAAGTTATATAGGGCACCACAGAGGGAGCTCTCAGGCGTAAAGTTCTTCTACCTGGGATGCAAGGGCAGCAAGGACACCAGAGGGACCCTCCCTCCAACGGCCCAAACTATTTGTTTCCTAAGGAGAAAAATCACTTAAGGGGTGAAAATACCAGTGAAAAGAAAGCACCTCTGAAAACTCGCGTGTACCCAAGCTTCCCACTTTAGCTGAGAGGGACCGCAGCGGATGCTTCTGGTACAAATGTCTTTCCAAGACATAGCACATCAGAAACAGTGAGAGTAGGAGGGAAAGTGCAAATATTAACAATTTGTCTCTTTTTTCTATTTGTAAAAGCAATGCAAATTTATTATAGCATGCAACACAGAAGCGCTGCTCAGCCACCCTCTAATCAGTGTAACACTGATGTTTTCCTATGTGCTTATTTTCTAATGCTTGTTGGTGTGGTGTATTTGCAGTTTTGTATTCTGATTTCCTTAGATTAGTGTGTTGAAATTTTGTTTTTATTTATTTATTTTTGGTACTGGAAATTGAGCTCAGGGCCCCATGCTTGCCAGGCAGGTGCTGTGCTGCTGAGCTGTTTCCCCATTCTGAGGATTTTTAAAAGTTATTTAATAAAAAAATGTTAAAGTGCTTTTATGGCTGTGCGACATTCTAGTTTATGGATGTATCTAATATATCTAATCCTTATTTAAACAATATCTAGGTTATTTCCTCTTAAATACTTTTCAGCAAGCTTCTTTGATATACTTGGATAAAACGCTGTCTTTCTTAGGTCTAAAGAATTTTTAGAGGCTAATTTAGTGCCTTTTATTCTGTTGTCCAATTAAGAAATCTGTTAGATGCAAACACGTGGCCTTCATGTGTAGTGGGCTAGAGCAGCTTTTTTCTTTACTATAAAAAAGAGACTTAGTAGATCTAGAGTGAGGCATGGTTCCAGATGCCAACGCACCTTGCCAAATTGCTTTTTGGAAATCTTTAGTAGGAATTGCTTCTGAACAAGGCATCCACGAGGGCCTGCTGCTGCACCCCTGTAATCCCAGTGCTCTGGGAGGCTGAGGCAGGAGGACTGAAAATTCAAACCCAGCCCCAGCACCTTAGAGACTCTGTCCCAGAATGCGAGTTTTCCATGGAAAGATTCGCTTACTCACAAGCCAGAAGCCCCTCAGCCTCTAATGCACACCTGGCCCGTCTCTGCGCTGGTCTCAGTGAGCCATAGCAGCAAAGCCCCCTGCTCTGGAAAACTTTCATTCTAGAGGAGACAGAAATAAAAATCCAGCTCAAATCACTTGGTGTTATAAATGAAAGTATAAACAAAAGCGAAAAGGGTATAGCGTCATGGCTGAGGTTTGAGTTGCCTTCTGATTACACGAAGAAAATGTTACTTTACTTAATCAGTTTACTTGATGGTGGCCAGGCAGCCTTGCCGGTAACTGATGATGGTTGATTGATGAAGAAACACAGTCCGGGCAATAACGTTCCCTTCAGGCCAGGAATTTCCTGTTTTATTCTCTGACATTCTTGGGTGTGTATCACTGAATTACTCATCTCCACACAGCAAGAAACCAAGCCAGCTCATTTGTGGAGGATTAAATGACTAGTAAGAATCTGTTTTTCTTCCTAAGAGCATTTAGACTTTCATGGAAACCAAAACCTTATTCTAAGAAAGGAAAGAAAGAGAAAGGGAGAGACAGACAGAGAGAGACAGAGAGAGAAGAGAGGAGAGCAGAGCAGCCCCTCGGAGCATAAGATGACATTTTCCCAGACGCCGAGGGAGCCCCTCTGGCCTAGGCCTCTTCTGTTTATCCCCGCGTCTTAGCAGGGGCCACTGCAGTGATGGCCTCTGGGCTTCGTCACAGTGATACATGACAGCCAGCGAGTATTGGCTGCTCCTGCGTCATGTCGCTGAGAAGCTGACAGCACCAGGGGAAGCATTTAGAGCCGAACTGGCCTGTGTTCATCCCTGAGCCCGCTAGGAAGTGCATAGTTACTCTCCCATTGCACAGATGGGACCGAGAGGCCGAGGGGCCCTGACGGGTGTCACGGAGCTGGGCCGGCCCTGGCTGTGGGACTGCAGCCCTGTATCACTCACAGCTCTGTGGCTGAGTCCTCTGCGGAGTTTGCTGTACACAGGCAAGCACAGGAGGAGGATGCGACAGTGACTCTGTCACCAGCACGGGGCGTGACAGAGGGGCCGGGGAACCAGGGGACTCTTGAGAGCAGTAGGGCAGGGACAGGTGCGAGGTGACTTCGCTGGGTGCACGCCTGTCCCCTCCTGAGGCTGAGCGTCCACCTGCCGTGAAAATCTCCCGATCTCCAGCAGCGCAGGAGTCTGACAAAGGGAAAGACGCCTCGTCAGTGTACAAAACCACGGCGAGAACGCGAGAGTCACTCGCCTAAATGCACGATCCGATCCGTGTACAAAAGGGGCACACTCGGCTCCCTGGCAGGAGTGACTTTCACCTCTGCAGGGTGACACAGGTCCTCGGTGAGGAAACCCAGACAGCAGGGGCCTCATAATCCCTTTAGTAGAGGGGGCGGGGCGGGGCGGGGCGCCTCTCCTGATGACTTGGCTGAAATGCTGGCACCGAAACTGGCAGAGTTTCCCAGAGAAATCGCAGATTACTTTTTTTTTTTTTTTTGAAAATTTTCCAAAGAAAGGCAAGTACCGGCAGCTCTTCCACTTTGCGCTTTGTTCCCACAAAACCTCTGCTAACTGCATCTCAAAGGGCTCCTTGAAGGTTCTCATGAAGTTTTTAGGACTTTTAGTGACTGAAAGAACAACAACAAAACATCACGTTACTGGAGCTGGATAGAAAGGTGTTAATGCAGCTTCAGTGGTGGCACTGGAGTGTGTTTTTCAAAAAAGTTCTGTTACTTTTAGTTAGAGATTTGTCATTCATCCATGTGGAGATGGGTTATAAATTTGTAAGTCTTGGTTGCTAAACTGCTAACATCACAGTGTCCCTTGAAGTACTAATCACGTTAGACTTTGTGTTGGGAGTGATGTGAACTTTCTTGGATCCTGCCCCTGACAGACCTCAAGTTTGTGTAGAATTAAAAAATCTCAATCTTTCTGAAGTTCTCCATCTGCTCATACGGAATAAAGATTACAATTTTCCTTGAGGGAGTCATAATCGCCTGTATTTGGTTCCTATTGCTGCTAAACTAAGTTATCAACAAACTTGATACTTTAAAATAATATCGACTTGTCGACTGATAGATATTTGTTATCTTAGTGGCTCTGGAGAAAGATAAAGGTGTGTTCCTTCTGGAACCTGCAGGGCAGACCTGTTTTGACACCTTTCCTGGGCTGTAGAAGCCACCTGCACTGCTTGGCTTGTGGGCCCATCCTACATCTTCAGGTTGAGAAGCATAGCATCTTCCAATCTCTTTCTCCGACTCTTGTTTTTCCTAAAAGCATCCTTGTGATGTCACTGGATCCACCCATATAATCCCAGACAGTAGTCCTGACTCAGGTCCCTCATGCCACATAAGGTCACCTGGTCACAAGTGGCACAGGGACATCTTTGGGGAGCATTGCTAACGCTAAGGCATCACCGAGCCAGGCACCTTGAGGAGCATGTTTACCCCCAGGGTGTCAGGGGTAAGCAAACACAAGGCAGGTCTGTTTGTTTAGGCAGAAGGGCGATGGCTGGAAAGAGCGGAGAGCAGGAGCAAGGCTATGGAAGGGGCATGGAGAGTCCATGTGTGACAGGAACCAGAACGCAGCCCAGGATGGCTCTGGCAGGAGCCCTGCCACTGCCTGTCCCATGCCTAGCACGGCTCCAGGGTGGCAGCCGTGGCTGAGTGGTTTCCTCAAGCTGCGTGTCTCCACTCCACGTCTGGAGTCTGGGAGTCGAGGTAGGAGACGTCTCATCTGCTGGGCCGGGACCACTGGGGTGCACGGGGTACATTGGGGTGCACTGCGCCCGAGACCCCCGGTCCCGCTGGCTTCTCTGTCAGGGTGCCCGTGAGGAGTATGTCCTGGCACTGGGCACCCCGAACACAGCAGATGGGGAGTAGATTATTCGGATTTGAGACAGAAGCACGCAGGGCTCCCGAAGAATCTGTGACCACTGGTGATTCCAGATGTGGCCCTTCTGTGTTTGCTCCACTTTAACCTCGGCCCGACCTCTCCCTGTCACTCGGGAGAATCTGCTGGGTGGCTTCTGCTTTTCACCTTTGCCCCTCTCACTCTTAGCATCCACAGTGTGACTTCCGCGTGTACATTTCTTACCTCCTCCCC
>PVLA01017413.1:0-17478 GCA_004027455.1 Hydrochoerus hydrochaeris
CCTCCCTCCTCCCTCCCTTCCTCCCTCCTTTCCTCCTCCTTCCCTCCTCCTTCCCTCCCTTCCTCCATCTCTTCCTTCCTTCCTTTCTCTTGGTGTTTCTTCTCAGTAGAAACAGATCCATCCTGTAACAGTCTGCACAATTCCTGCTCCCAGGTCTCCTCCCTGTGATAATGGATGCCACCTGCCCCTCCGGGTGGCATCAGTTAGCTTTAGGCTCTGAGGTTGTAGAGGATAAATGGCCCTTAAGCATCTTTGTGCACAGGTCATGAACAACATACTTTGCCCTCCGTTTTGACTCTAACTCGGGACCTCTGACGACACATATCGTTGAATGACAAGAACAGGCAACATTTTCTGAGCACCTGCCTGAGTTGGGCGCCAGCTGAGCTCTTTCCTTTGTCTCTGAATCCGCCCCTCCACATCTGATAGACACAGACAGGCTACCCCCTTCGCAGAGGAGAGGCCTGGGGGTGGCCCCCAGCCACCACCACAGCGCGAGCCACATCCCTGCTCTGTCAGAGCTGGTTATGGGGCTGGGCCCGCCAGGATTGTTTCCTGGGCAGCCTTAAAAAAATTCCCGTAGACGGGGGGACTCCTAACAACCACAGGGTCCTCTCAGTGCTGGAGGCCAGCTCGACATCGAAGTGTTGGGGGATTGGATCCTTCTAGAACAGAGAGAGATCCTGTTCTTAACCTCCCTCCCACTTGGGGCTTCCTGGCCCTGAAGACCAGCCCCTCTGGGCTCCACCTCCTCCCTGTTCTCCCTGCCTGTCCTTCTCGATCTCCTATCGGGACACTGGCTATTGATATCTGGCCACCCTAACCCAGGATGGTCTCAGCTTGAGAGTCTCACCACTTGTAAAGACACTCACTCCAAATGGGTCACACTCTGGGGTTCCAGGTAGACACATCTTTTCAGGGAACCTCCTCCCTATGGGTGCATTGTTCCAAATGGGGTTTCTCAGGGGAGACGAAACAGCTCACCCAAAACCTGAAGGACAGGGAGAGTCAGCCTCGGGGAAGGTGTGCTCTGTACAGTGATGCTAAATTCCAGCCTGGAGCTGGACACTGTCCAGCTCCCATGGTGCCTCTAAAAGGTGGACGGTTCTTTTCCTCAACTCAGACTGACGTCGGGGATTGGCCAGGGCACTCTTTCAATGTTAACAGCCCCGAGCTTTGAGTACCAGGGCTTCACAGCTCAGGGTTAGGACCCGGAGTCTAGCTCAGTGGCTCCAGGGCTTGCCTGGTAAGTGTGAGTTTAATCCCTGGTAACAAAAACAACTCAGGGTAGCAGCCCTCCACCCTTCTCCTTGCAGCTGGAGCCAGCAGCTTCTGGCACCTTTCAGGGACTCTTCCAGCTACCAGGGATGGTGGCTGCTGAGTTCTTTGTTCTTCTCTGTCATTCTTTGCTCCTTTCAGGGTAACAAGCTTGCAGTGTGATCAGCGGCCTTCGGTGTCCCCAGCTCTTAGTTTGCCAGCTCAGCACGCTCCTGGAGAGGTGGGAGCCGTACATAAGCCTCTATGGGCCTTGGGAAAGAGGCCGGGTTAGGACTTTCGCTGTAGCATGAGGGGAAAGCGCCCGCCCTGACCGGCGGCTGAGGTTGCTCAGGTAGGGAAAGGAAACAGAACTCCTGTTCAGCCGAGGCGGGGTGAGGTGGCCCTTGGGGGCTGATGGAGGCTGGCTGCAGAGGGGAGGGTTTACCCAGACAGGCTAGAAGGCGGGGTCCCCTGGGATGGGTCTGGGACCCCAGCCAGAGAGGCCATGGGGCATCCGACGTCACTGGGCTGACTGCAGTGTTGTTTGGAACTGCCACGGAAGAGGGAGAGAAGTTTAAAAAGTTTCTTGGTGCTTGGTGTCAGCCCTGCTCTCCTGCCTCGTGGGAAGGCAGCTCACGGGCGAGACCTCTGCGTCCGAGTCAGCAGGGACCCCCCACCCCTCCTTCTCCGCCCTGGGAAGCTGGTGCTCCGGCTGTCGGCCAAACACAGTCATGGCTGTGACCCTGCATCCTCTCTTCTGCCTCTAAAATGAACTCGGGGCTGCAAGGGGCGTGAACGGACCAGACCCTCGAGGAACATGTGTGACACTGTCCCCTCACCCCAACTTTAAAACACACATCACTGTAGGCCCAAATTGTGTGATTTCTGTCCACCAACCAATGCTTGTCTGTCAGAGGGCAGGTCCTGCTTGGCCATTGGCCATGACGTGAGCTTGGCAGCCGAGTCACCATTTGGTCTCGGATTTCTCACCTAGAACATGGGCAGTGCTGGGACCCGGCTCCCAGGGTGCCGGGAAGGTCGCCTGCATGGATCTGTCCAGGTCCGTAAGCAAGGCCTGCTGTCGGGTGGGAGCTAGCTCTGCCTGCGGCATCCGCTCACCCTGAACAGCTTGTGGGGAACCTGCTGAGAGGCACCAAAGAGAGGAAGACCAGGGCCGCCCCTCGGGAGCGCCCATCCCTTGGGAGCGCCCGTCCCATGCAGCAGGTGAAACGGAGGGAGCCGAGTCTAACACAGGCAGCACCGGGGGGGGGGGGAGGCTGGCCCGGGCGTGACGGTGCTGTGTCAGACAAGGGGGCTGCGCGGCCCCTCCAGAAGCAGTGACTTTGGAGTAGAAACTGGAGGGAAGATGAAGGGGCGGAGGGAGAGATGATCCATTGTTCTCAGCTGGGTAATATTCCCTCCACCCAGGGGGCATCTGGAAACAACTGCAGACATTTCTGGTTGTGGAAAATATTTTTCTTTGTTGTTGTTGTTTTGAGACAGAGTCTTGCTATGCAGTTCAGGCTGGACTTGTACTCACAGTGCAACACAGGCTGAGTTTACAGGTGCTGGGTTTACAGGCATGCACCACCACATCCAGCCAGGTGTGCAAATGTTAAAGGCTACTAGTGGGTGGAGTTTGGGGAGGCTGCCGAACACCCCGAGCCAGACATACCCCATGCTTCGTCCCAGCCAGTGTCTGCAGTGCACGAAATGACAAACTCAGCTCCATTTTTTTTCTAAGTTCATATTTTTTAAAATAACAAAAATGACATTGTACCATGCACACATCGTCACCCGTAATCTGCTGTGCACATGCGTTAAGGTGTCGGGAGCCGCTGAGGCTGTGGTGTGGCTGGGGTGTGGCTGGGGTGTGGCTGAACTGCGGGTAGGGGGGCCCTCAGGGAGGAGGGGGGGCCACGGCTGGGGATGCCTGGCTCCAGCTGCAGTTAACAGGATGGAGAGAGTAGCTGTGGGCATTTCACTCCTGTGGAAGGATTCACCTGGAGACTCTCTCCTGGAACAGTTCTCCTTAACTAGCATCATCTGTTCCATGGAGGGGTCCTTGAACCCCTCCCAAGTCCTGCATTTTCCACCCTAACCCCTTCCATGTTTGAACACTAAATAAATACGGGCCGCCCAGGGACAACCCTTGTCTTAACCTCCAGAGTCTCAAACTCTGCAGAAGGTTTTGATCCTCCTGGACCCTACAAGTCGTACCACGCATCTCATTTATTTAAGCTTTCACTGTACACTCATTTGGGAGATTGGGGATCTTGTCTAGGTCCCTGACAATAATGTGCTTAGAATGATACCTATCAAAGGAATATATTTGTTAAAGCTGCGTCATAGTCCTGGATAGGCAAATACTTTTACAGAATTCACTAATTTCCTACAAACGGATGTTTAGGTTAATTCCCACTTTTCACTGCTAGAAACAATCCTGTGATAAACACGCCTACCCTACACTGGTTTACCCATCTGTAGCTCTTTCCTTTGGATAGATTTCCACACAGGGAACTGCTGGGTAAGAGTAAGCAGGCCCTGAAAGCTCCTGCTGTGAACTTGGAGAGACCATGGAGTAGACAGGCGACCACCCCGAGCCTGACCTTGAGCAGGCTGCTTCACCTTGTGCCCCAGTGGTCCTTGTCTGTGAAACGGGCTTCATGGTAGTTTCTCCTTGTAAGGTGGTTTTGATCTAGAGGGACTATTAAGTCCACAGTGAGTGGTAGTGTCCAGCTCCATGGGCTCCCAGAGAGCTCTCGACCCTAACTCACCATCCCTCTACATGCTCAGATCGCATCCCCCTACTTAAATACCTAAAAACATCTCATCTTTCCAAAATTCAGAGCCTAACATGACCATGTCCACTGATTAAATATGTATCTTAGATAAAGACAAGTTGATTTATTACCCGATAAGCTTGAGTAGACACTGCAAAAATTTGTGTATCCCTATTTTAACCAAAGCAGTGAGTTTTTTGCTGAGGATGAAAAAGCAGAGCCGGTGGGAGAAAAAAATGAGAGAGATCCCTGCCTCACACCATATGTCAAAATTTATTCCTTATGGACCAAAGGTGAGAAAGTTAAGTAAGCAGATAAATAGATTAAATAGTGAGACTAAAGGGAGTATAAAACCAAATATGGTGGATATTTTATAATCTTGGGTACAGAAAGTTTTCTGAAGCATGGTGCTGAAGACTGTTCAGCAAGAATTTACTGAAAAATTGGACTCTGAATGTCAAATACAATACAAATAATTTAACTGGGTGTGGTGGCGCACACATGCAATTCCAACACTTGGAAGGCTGAGGCAGGAGGATTGCTGTGAATTTGAGACCAGCGTTGGCTGCATAGTGAGTTCAAGGCCAGCCTGAACTGCATAGTGAGACTCTGACTCAAAAAACAATTTATGTATAAATAATATGAGAAATAATAAAATCGGGAAACATGGGGAAATATGTACAAAGTAACAAACATGTGGCATAGACCCTTAACATATAAAAGAATAATTGCTAATAAATAAGAAAAAGTCAGGTATCCTAACTGGACATAAAGAGGTACACATCCAAACAAATGACGAAACTATGCAAAATCATAACCACCTGAACTATTTCAGCGACAGCCACGTTGCATATGTTCAGGACGGTGGTTGTCTGGTGCCTGGATTTGGCCCAAGTCCCATAATAAAACCTCACTGAGCCCTCAACAGGAGATTCAGTGCATTAGGAAAAACACAAGACTCAGCCCTGTTCCCAGCGATGCAGAAAACCGGTGCGGCAGCCCCCGGAGAAGCCCCGCTGCCTCCTGGCTGCGCGACCCTCGCAGGTTCCTCCACTTCTCTTTGCCTGAGAAGGTGAGTTAATCAGGATGAGCGAGGGCAGTAATAACACCCGCCCCGTGGGATTGTTGGGAGGATTAAACAGGTTAGCACAAGTGCTGAGGACAGCACCTGGCTCATCAAAAGGACCCGATGTGCACGGTGGATTTCAGAAACGGCGCTCCGGGAAGCCGGGAAACTCCGGTCCACACAGGATCTGCTCAGTCAGTGAACACTGAGTCAGGGCCTCGTGCAAGCTGGGACTGAGCGCAGAGGTGACAGAGGCCAGGGACAGAAACCGAAGCCATCACAGGAAAGGGGAAGCGCTGTGCGATGGGGTGCCTGGCAGGGCAGGGACCCCAGGCTGGGCGTCTGGCACACAAACACAGGCAGCCTCTGAAGGAGCTGGGGGAGGGTCCCCAGGAGCTTCCCTGCAAAGAGGCCGAAGACCCGTGGGTGCTGTGCGGGAGACATGTGTTCCAGGCAAAGAAAGCCATCGCTTTACACTCTCAGAGGTGCCTGCAAAGGGAGCGATCGCGGGGTGTCTTTCTCTCACTTTGCAGCCCTGTCACTAAGGGGGTGGCTCGGGGGTCAGGATGCTCGCTTTACATCCGGGGCCTGCCAGCCAGCCTTTGTGTGTGTGTGAGTGTTTGTATGTGCGTGCACTCGTGTGTGTGTGTGTGGGGGGGGTGCTCAATTTATCTCTGTCCCACCCAATACTCTCATCTGTAGGATGAGACCAAGACAGTCTCATGGGGCTGCGGGAGGCTCGGGACTTCAGACATGTGGGGCAGGTGTCCAGGGAGAGGCCGCTTGGACAGAAGCCAGTCCCTCTGAGACGGATTCTGAATTCCTCACACCACTGACCCTTGTGAGCCTGGGCTTTCAGCAGCCTGGATCTCAGGACGATTCCAGCTCCGTACTCCTCAGGACTGGCACTCAGAGCCACGTCCACTTGATTGCAGGAGATGGCTTCATCCTGGGTGACGTGAAAGGGGCTTCAGCAGCTGCCCCGGGTCTCTCCTCTCCAACTGCAGGAGTGAGCCCGGAAGCCTCTGTGGGAGAGCATGGCTTCTGCCCTGAGATGGCACACTGCACACCCACGTGCTAGATTCAGGCCTTGGGTCAGTTTTATTTGATCCAGAAGATATTTTTAAAGTTTCCAGTGAGTCAATAGGTTCTTAAACATGAAGGCATAAAACTCCAGCTTTGCGGCTTCTCTTGGAAACAGGAATATCTGGTGATGTGGAGTCTGCCCTGGGACACACAGTCAGCAAGGTGACACACTGCACCCACCCCTTCAGAGGGGCCACCCTCTGTCCCTGTCCGCTGTCCTGAAGTTGGAAACCAGCATTGGGCTCCATCTACCCCATTATACTTTCCCATCTCCACACCCTTGCCGACCCCTCAGGGATTTGAATTTTAACCTTTTGATCAAATGGATTCGTATGCACATACAAACACACCCATGTGTGCACACACACATGCTCAAGGATGCAAATAAGCACCAACACGTAAACAACTATGCTCACATGCATGCAGTATGCCTAGGTAAACACGTACAAGCATGTACATGCACACATGTATATACAGATGTGCACACACACATAAACACCCACATACATACACCCCACAGGCACACGCTCATAAACACATGTCATAAGCATACAAAATACGTCTATGCATGTGTGTTTGTACACATGTGCGCACACTGTGCACATCCACACAGACTCCACACCTCACCTCCACTGTTGCCTCCACTGTCCCCCGTAGCCCAGGGGACACGGCGTCTCCAAGGCACACACCTGACCGCAGCCCGGTCCTTTGAAGTCCCACCTCCCGGTGGGGGCTCTGGGCCATCGCCGGCTTGATGGATGGAATGGCTCAGCTCTCAAAACCACCGCATGTGTTTATTATGGCAATGAGTGTGGGCCAGGCCACTTCTGGCTTGTGTAAGTGTCAAGTGGTGACAACATGTGTGCTACAGAAGGCAGATGTCAAGGGGGCCGGGGGCCGTGGAGTCGCCACCCACACCAGGAGACCACCCAGGGCAGTGTGTGCACTGGCCCGGGCTTCCCCGGCCACCGCCGAGGGATCTGCAGGGCACAGCCACCCCGGGCCACAGCGGGTCTGGTGGGAAGCCGGGTCCTGTAGGGCCCGCAGACGTCACCCGGATCCTCCTCACCTGGGAGAGCCATGGGCCCGGCTGGCTGGTTTGGTTCTGTTCTCTTCAGAAGATCCCCCCTGGCCCCACATGCAGACGCCAGCCTGCAGGAGTCCCCTCGCCTCGGTCTGAGTGACAGTGATGATACGTTGGGGGCCGGCAGGTACCAGGCCCTCTCGACTCACTGCAAAGACGTTGGTTTGGATTTCAACCGCCTTCATGGAAGGTGACTGGTGTCACACTTTCACTGAAGCTCAAAAAGTTGTCCCAATAACTATATCTTGGTAACTGTGTGTGTTACATAGATGCTAAGCATTTCACAGACATTAAATCCACTGATCTCTGCTATGACCTCAGGATCTATTATTGCTTCCAATTCTCATGAAGGAAACCAAGGCTTGGATTATCCGTGTCCTAGTTCTACTTTCCCTCCTTTCCTTCTCCTTTTACTTCCACTGCCTCTTCCTCCTCACCTTATTAAATTTGAGACTGTGGAATCCTCCAGGGGGTTTGTTCTGCCACTGGTGGAGCTGGTGCTTGGTTATCAGGATCCATGTCCTCCAGAGATGGATCACTCCCCTGGGGTGACGCCAAGCTCCAGATTTGCCTGCGTATTTCTACTCAGTTGTGCGTGTGTTTTATACCCTGGAACTCTGGCTCGCAGTGTGGATTAAAATGACACAATGCTGGCCTCTAGCAACATCTCCCAGGGGAGCTGGGACAGCTGGACGCCCAGGACGTAATTCCTGATGCAACCAGCTAGGATCAGGGCCGAGGGACAGGTTCGTCTAGAGAGAAATTTCCAAGGATAACAAGGTCTGGAACGAGGCTTGTGGGAGTGTCAGCAGGAAACACCACCTTCCCAAGGGACAGCCAGAGTGGACACACCTCGGCCATGCTGGTGTGAAAAGAAAGAGGACAAGTGAATCCTGCACGGTGCCTTCTCATCACAAAGCACATTCCATGTGGGCTGTGGGCAGCAGGTCCACCTCCCTCCCTCCCTCCCTCAGCCATGTTTCTTTGAGCATCTTCTCTGCATCATGGTGAGGGGACCAGTGCTGGGGACAGGGCAGGGTGGCATCGCTGATGGTTCTTGGGGAGACAGGCAGTGAAAGAGCTATGCGTGTGGGGGGGAAATGGAGAGGGGGACACTCATGGGCATAGGGTGTCACTGGATAGAGGGACAGCCACACCGAAGAGGTGTTATGGTACACAACAATTAATTACATGTCTTGAAACTGTCAATAGAGGGTTCAGCATGATGGCTCATGCTTGTGATACCAGCACTTTGGGAGGCTGAGGCAGGAGGATCGCATTTGGGTCCTGATGGGGAAACTTAGTGACTTAGCAAGACCTTGTCTTAAACAAGATAATGAAAAAGAGTTGGAGATGTAGCTCAGTGTGAAGGCCTTGGGTTCAATCACCAGTCCTGAAAAAAATAAGTTAGGAGAGAGACTCGGAATGCCCAGATGATGAGGAAATGATAAATGTTTAAGGTGATGCTATGCCATTTACCCCAGTATATGTGACCGAAGTGTCACACTATGCCCCGCACCTATGGACAGTGGTTCTGTGCCAACTAAAGATGTTTTAAATGTTTAAAATGTCAGAGAGCAGAGAGTGAATAAATGTATAACTGTTTGTAACATGATCATGAAGAAGAGGAAGCAGAGGCGGGAGCGCAGGGAAGTCCGCCCACACCTGCAGAGCCCGCGGGGCTGGCCTGTGGACAGTGCCCCCGGAGATGGGGCACTGAGGGGCACAGAGAGGGCTGTGCCCTGCTCCGCGTGGGGGTCTGGCTCTGAATCTCAGTTCTGTCCATCACTGTGTGACTTAGGTCAGTGAGCTGACCACTCTGACCTCATTTTTCTCTTTTATAAAATGAGGTAGTCATTGGGTACTTGCGAGATGAAGAACAGAGAACATAGAGTGTGTGTCATAGAGACAAACATCACTTACCTGGGGGTGATGGGGTGAGCAATCCCTGGCCCAGCTGTGACCCATCTGTGCAAAAGACGCTTTATGGGCACCCGACCCGGGTCCAGCTGCCTACTCCTCTCCTCTGCTCTGCCCCGGTCATGGCAGCAGCTGTGAGCACACTGGGAAGAGGATTTCTCCCTTTTTCCGCATTTCTGGACCCCCCCCCCAACAATTGACCTCCCTGGCAGTAAATCAAATGGACTCAGGGCAGGTGGGAGAGCCCAAGATGTCCTCAAGGTGGGAACTGCGGCCCTGACACCCAGCCAGCCTGCCCCTGCCTTGGACCTCAGCTCATCTTAGACACAGGAGAGTGGTAACATGGCTGCTTTTCCCCAAAGGACTGCGTGGCCATCTCTCCAGGAGCCTGTCCTGCCTCAGCCTCTTGGAGCCTGCATCTTGCCTTCTGGGAGGTGGCAGGGGCTCAGAGGGGCCAAGGGAGCCCTCCCTGCAGCTACTCAGCCTACTGATGGTGACACACAGACCCTCAAAGCTTGCACACAGCCAGACCCCAAGCTCTTCCACCTCCCCCTGCCCACCCTTGGCCATCTGCCCATGGCACCTGCCTGCCCAGCCCTGCCAGTCTGCATCTGGGTCTGAGCAGTGTGGTGCAATTTCTGGGTCCTCAGTGCCTCTAGAGATGGAGGGCAGTTAGTTGTCCAAGGACTGGTCAGTTACCCCAAAAGGTCACAAGCTTGGGGTCCACAGGGCACTGGACAGAGCAGCATTGTCGGTCCATTCTTCCTCCTGCTTGGATACTTCATGAGATTGTGTCTGAGGCAGGAGATCAGGGCACAGCCAGACAGCTGGGCAAGTGGGCGTAACCTTTCAATCACAGAGACCCAGGCACATGTGACAGACTCTGCACCGGGGACCAATTGGAGAATGCTACCTTCAGCTTGTCTGGCAGGAAATCAAGCAGGGTTTTGATAGGCCGCCCCAGATCTGACATCGGAATGGAGGACATGCAAGATGGGCATATCAACCTCACAGCCACCGCGGTCCTTTCTGTGATCCGCTCTGTGCTCTGCCTGGAGTCCTTCTCTTCCTCCTTGTAATAAATGTAAAACCTTGCTACTGTTTGTGAATTTCTTGGCCAATTCTTTGCTCAGGACAAGAGCCTAGAAAGAATCTCTAGAAGGAGCCCACAGAGTCCAGCACCCCAGTAACACGTCCATCTCCTCATGGAAGTCCAGGCCGCTGAGCTCCTTTCCTACCCCGGGCCCTGTCACCCCTGAGCCTCAGTTGGCAGCGGATGAGGTGGGAATGCTCTTCCTTCCTGGCCCTACCAGGACTTCCATTCAGAAGCCCCTCACAGTCTGCAGGGTGGGGTCATTTCTTCCACCTCACCCTCTCTGGCTGCCTTCATCGGGGGCAGGGAATGGCCCCACTTCAGCAGGTCCATTTGTAGGAGGTACAGGGGTGGACAGTATTCACCCCCACCCTGCATTATACTAGGACTTGAACTCAAAGCCTTTAACCTGAACTCAATCCTGGCACTTTTATTATTTTGACACAAGGTCTTGCTTAGTCACTACCATATCCAGCTATGCCAAAATCTGCCTGCCTCAGCCTCCCATAGTACTAAATATTATTTTAACAATATTTGAGATTGATTCTTCTATCTTCTATTCATGGGAACTGGTACTGGTTTTTCAATATTGATAAAGAAGGTTTTATTAAGAAACCAAGATGTGCTCATCTGAGAAAGAAGAGTCAGTAATCTGTGTGATTGGGTATCAGAACTGCGTAAGGATGGGGCAGAGTTCCTGAAATTCTAAAGGACAGCGGGAGACACAGGAGTGGCTGGGACAGACTGAGGGCTCTTGGTCTCCTTCAGACTCTCCCCCTGCCGAGCCCAGGTTGAACCCCTACTTCACTTCCAAACTGTCTCCCACATACCTGTTCCCATTCCTCTTTGCAAATACATTTCTGGTTTTATTTAGGACAACAACTTGGTGGGGGAAGGAGACATAAAAAGAAGCAAAATGGGTTATGCACATGAGTCAACTCCCCATGGTGAATGCAATCAGTATGTACTGAAAACGTGTACTAATAAATAAATTTTTAAATAAATGTAGGTAAATAGATAAAATACCTCCCTTCCCTAGACTCAGAACTAGGAATCCTATGTGGCCTTTCTGTGATCAGTAAGACATAAGGGGCCATTTGTAGGGTGAGGTCACAGAGAAACTTTTGTTTTTAATCAAAAAGGTATAACTAGAGCTGGATATGGTGGTTCACACCTGTAATCTCAGTACTCGGGAGGCTGAGGCAGGATTGCGGTGAGTTGGAGGCCAGCCCGGGTTACAAAGTGAGTTCGAGGCCAGCCTGAACAGCACAGCAAGACCCTGTGTCAAAAAGACAAAATGAAATAAATAGGGGGACGACACAGCCACATGGGAGGCTGAGACAGGAGAAGTATGAGTTCCAGCCTGGGAAACATGGAAAGAGGAGGCAGGGTGGGAGCCTCAGTTAACAAACGCCTTTTCCCTTCTCTCTTCCTATTCTTCTTGCCAAGAATATTGCTCAGGGGCTGAAGGTATGGAGACCATGATGCAACCAAGAGAATGCGGACTCCCTGCTGGCCAGGGAGAAGTAGGGACCAATAGAAACTTGGGTCTTTGATGATGTTTTTACACAGCTTCACAAGTCTTGGCTGCCACCATCCAGTGAAGCGTGAGAAAAAATAAACACTCCTCAGCTAATCTGTGCGAGGTTTCTGCACACTCAAGTCAAAGCAGCCCAGGGGAGCCCAGGAGCCTCAGCTACAGTCCAGGGCGGCCATTCATTGGGTGGGTTTACAGTCGCATCGGTCACATGCTCATCCCTAGACCAATTGCTGCAGCCCAGACAATGGAGCATGCTGATTGGCCAGCCCTCTAGTCTGAATCCTGGGACTGGCCAGCTGGTGCCTTGGCCGGGGATGATGGGAGCTGCTGCCGCACAGAGCAGCGAGCAGCAGAGACTGAACTCTGGTCCCGCGGGCCTCAGTGGTCCTGACTGCCCCACTCCTGGCGTTTCTCCTTCTTCCCAGAGGCTAAGTCCTGCACATCACTTGCCTCCTGCCCTTTATCTGGCTGCCGGTGCAGTCTCCAGTTCTCTTCCTCTGTGACATCAACGGCTGGTGTCACCCTCAGCACCCAAGCCTGGACGCGAGGGAGCAGGACAGAGAGGCTGCGTCCTTTGCACGGTCAGCAATTCCCCACCAGCAGGGGCCCACCGCTGGCCCAGGCCAAATCAGGGTGCAGAAGCAGAGGCCAAGGAGCCAGGCCATCCGAGTTCTCCTCTGGGTGCCCGTGGGAACTCCACGCAGGAGCCAGAGTTGGCAGATGAAACTCAGACCACCCTGCAGTGAGGGTTTCAGGTAAACAACGGGACAGCTTGGCAGGAGGCGTATTTTGCCTGTGGCTCTAGCAAGTGCTGCCCCCGGAGCCCATCTTCTGGGCCTGAAGGCAGAGATGAAGTGGTGAGTGTCTGATGTGGCCCCTAGTGCCTCACAGTGGGAGCTTTCTGGGTTATTCGCATCACAGCTGTGCCACGCCTGGCCTGAGCAAAAACAGTCCCTCCTCCCCTTTCCTGGTTAATTCACTGGCTTCCCCGAGGCACAGGGAAGGCCCGCAGCCCCTGCCCGGACACTGCACTAGATCTCCTCCCGAATCCCCACCCGGCTGCACAAATGTCTCAGGACCCTGACGGGGACACTGCCCTGTTACTGCTATAGCCAGCAAAGCAGTGAAACCCAGTACAGTCGTCCCTCATGCTGTGGGGGGCAGGTTCCAGGACCCTGTGGACACCAGGGTGCCAGCATGCATGAGTCCCTCAGTGAAACGGTGTCCTGTTTGCAGAGGGTCAGCACCCCCTCCTGTAGACTTGACGTCTTGTCACACCTGGTGCAGCACAAACACTGTGTAAACAGTCATAGTTGTTACAGGGCATTGTGGAGGGAGGAATGAACGGGAAAGCCTTTCGTATTCAGCACAGTTTCTTTTCGAGGATTTTCAGCCCACGGGGGTGACGGGGTGGGGGACTCCCTTGGATGTTGAAGGCACCACTCAGGACTCAGAGCAGAGCAGTGCACACCACGGGGCCTTTGAGGAACTCGCTCCCCACAGGCTGGTTCTGTGCTGGAGGAACCAAAGCGGCAATGACCCAGCGAAGCTTCGGGGAGCAGGCACAGCTTCATCCTGGGGCCAAGGCGAGGCCTCCCAGTAGCATGTGAGGAAGGAACAGTTATGATCCCTGATTTTTGCTTTGCAGATGAGAAAATCGGGGTGCACAGAAGTTAAGTCCAAGCCTCCCGGCTGGGACCTCCTAACCACCCCCTGGCCTCCTGGTCTCCCTGCCTCTTCCTTCTGGAGCCTGGAGCCTCCGCCCCTGCCTGCCACATGGCCTCCCACAGGATGGAACCCTCTTGCCTTTGAGCCCAGCTGCTTCTCCTGTACAGGGAGACAATGCTCCCAGAGCATGATGGCCTGATGTCACAGCCCAAAACCTGATTCAGACAAGTGATTTCCCCTACCGGAGCCACTTTCCTCTTCTGTGGAAATGGTGACATTTCTACAGAAATGTTGGGGGTCTCCATGAGATGTGGCCATGCCTAATTTAGCAGTGCTTTGCCAGGATGCAGGTGCCACTTGCAACAAGCACCACCAGCGTGTGTCACAGCCCCAGTGACCTTTCCAAGCCTCTCTGGTAAACTCCCCCCGAAACTCCTCCTGTGTAGGGTCAAAGCCAGCTTCCCTGGGCACCATCATTGCCATCGCTATAGGAAGAGCCAACAGATACCTTTGAATATGGTCACAGAGATGTTTAAAAATGGATCTCCTAATAATTGTAACCTGTCCATGCCACTAGACAGAGTGGGTTAAATTTAATCCCTAGAGAAGGGGAATCAAAGGACTTGGGAATGGGATTTGCTTTGGTTCCAGCAGAGACAATGAGCCACGGTGGAAGCCACACCCTCTCCACTCAGCTTGCTTCTAATTAGCACCGAATAACAAAAGTCTAACAGCAGCACCTGCCCTCCCGACTTCTAACAGCCTGTCAGAGGCTGAGCGGTGTGAAAAACAGCTCAGCTCCCTACATGAGCGACTTCGTCATTTTCTGGTTTCGAATAGAATGTGCCCACCCAGGGGAAAAAGCCTTGGGGGGGGGGTTGTGCCCGGGGCAGAAGCCGGGGCATGGAGAACGGGAGACTGCAGGACAGTGAATGCTCTTCTCCAGGGTTTCTACCAGAATGTGAAGGGCTCAACCCCGAGACAAGTGGGGCCAGACAGTTGTGTGTGTGGGCTGTTTGGCTTCACTTAGGCTCTTCTCACCCAGAAAGGGAGGCGTTGCGCCCCCCCCCCCATACACACCTCACAGGCAAACTCCGGGAAGCAGCCCAAGGCTCCATCTCCGTCCCCTCTAGCACCATCTTGCTGGCAAGACAGGAGCCCGCTGGGGCAGAGGCAGGGGTGCTAGAGACTGAGCAATGGTGCTCACAGCCACCTTCCCATCGCCCGGGCTTCCTTGTTCCTTCACTCTGCACCCACACAGGGAAGCCTCACCGGCTTCTAGCACTGAGCTGGACTCCACAGTTCAAAACCGGTTAGACACAGCCTCTCCCCTGCAGGGACCCAGTGTGAGCAGGGGAGCCGGAAGGGTACAGGACTTGTTCACTGGACACTTGTACTGACGGCACGTGCAGGGATTGGTCACAAGGCAGGGAAGGAGGATCAGGATCCTGTCTCCACTGGGTTGTGGGCAGGGGTACTTCAGGAAAGTGTCAGTCGCTATGAGGGCGTAAAGCAGGGAACATTAAAGCAGGAGCAGCGGCAGAGGGAGAGGGGCCTTCTGGGGAGGCGGTGCTGCAGTGGAGACCAGATGCTGACAGGGGGTGCCAGCCAGCCAGAGGTACGGCAGGGCACTGAACAAGGGGTAAAGGCTCCTGGGTAGCAAGAAGCAGGAGAGAGGCAGAAAAGAGGGGGCGGCGGCAGGCATCACGCGTTAAGGATATCTCAAGCCCGGCGCAGTGGTGCAGGCCCGGACTCCCAGGGACTCTGGAGACTGAGGCAGGGAGGTTGCTTAAGCCTGGGCAACGCGGCGAGACCCGGTCTCAAAACACAACAAAGCAAACCCTAAGGGGGAAGAGCTGGGCTAGGGTTTATTTTCTCTGCCTCCCACCACACACTGTCCATTTGTTGGTCAACTGTGTATCTATCTGTCCACTCCCCCTAACTTGTTAATGCTGAGCCGAGCTCCCCAGGGGCCTGGATCGCTGCCAGGAGAGGAGAGCTGGCCTCCGTGTTGAAGACCTGCTCTTCCGTGGAGGTGACGGCAGCACCAGCGATCCGGAATGCGGGCAGCGGCCGAACCCTGCGCGTGAGGCCGTGACACACAAGGGGACAGTGGGCTAGGTGCAGGAGCCTCAGTGCTGATCAACGCGGGGGAAGAGAGACAGCGGGCTTAGCCGAAGCCCCGCGGTGCGATGTCCGCAGGCCCAGCTCTGCTGAGAAGACACAGCCCGGCTGCTCCGCGCTCAGCTCGGCTTCGTCTGGCCCCCAGCCGCTCACCTTTAGCCCCTGGATCTTGCAGGGCGCCGGAGCGCGACATAAGTCCCAGCAAGACCCAAGATGCCTCCTATTGACTCTGGTGAGGTCACATGGCTGCCCTTAGCCAATCCCTGAGCTAGGTGGGACGGGTTCTCTGATTGGTCAAGAGTCGGGAAGGCTGAGCTCTGCGGGCCGGGCTGAGGCTGGGTATCCGCACGGCATCTCCCCGGGTCCCCTCGTCGGCGAGACGGGGACAGGCACGGAAGACACAAGACTCGAGGAGTTCAAAAGACTTTTCTGAGATACTGTGTCCTGGAATGGGGAAAAGGCTGTCTTCGACGGAGAATGAGCGACCCAGTTAGCAAATGACAGTGGAGAGTCCCCAGTTAGATTTAAATTTAACCAAAAATGCCTTCTTATAAGTATGTGCCAAATAATGCAAAACTATAAAAGTTAGTCTTTTCTCACCTGCAATTAAAATTTCACTGGGCCACCTCTATTTTGGCAGTGTTTTGATCCCCTCTCCCAGGAGACAGCCAGCCTGGTTGGGAAATGCTTTCTGTTGTCCGGAGGTGTGTGTGGGGTGCTACTAGCACCCACTGGGTGGCGGTTGACATCCTGCAGCGTACTGCGCACCCCCACACCCAGGAACCATCCTGGCCAAAATCACCTGGTGCCTCAGCTGTGACCTCAGCCGTGGGCCGAACGGGGATTCCTGCATGACCGAAGCCGACCCACGTCGGCTGTGAACTCTGCCCACCGTCCATAGTTGACATGGTCCAGAGGAATGCGGAGTCCCAGGCCTCAGTCATAAACCTCATGGAGAATGAATGGGACCTACATTTTCTTTATTGGGTTCCAATTTGGAAAGGCTCAGAGGAAGTTGATGAGAATCTTTGAACGGAGTTTTGGCCTCCACACCCAGCCAGGCTAAGTGTGACCCGCTGATATGCACTGGAGAAAGGGAAACATTAAACGGAAAACAATTTTTTTCAAGCCATGCTTTTCTGTTTGTTGTTGGAATCTCCAGGAGACGGCTGTTTAGATGAATCACTTCTTGCTGGGGAACATGCCCCGGCTTCTCCCTCCTGCCTTCATCACCGGGCCCTGTCGTCAGCACCCAGCAGATGTGCTCGGCCTTGTCCGGGCTGGGCTGGCCAGGCGAGGCGGCAGGAAGGGGATGAGGAGAGTCGGGCCCTCCTTTGGCACCCAAATGGCCTGGCCAGCTTTGCCCTGCAGGACGACAGGGAAGCCAACCTTTCAGGCTGGGTCAGAGTCTCTCTCTCAAGGAGGCCGGAGGGACAACTTATCACATCTCCCATCGGACCCACTCCTGTCGGCCCTGTTTCACAATCTGAAAAACCCCGTGTTGTAACCAGGCCGGCAGCGTGGGGATGGTGGCCACAGCGTCTCAAAGTGACGGAGCCATCCCTGGTTTGCTAAAGGGACTTTTATTAGTTCAAAGTGTTTTTTTTTTTTCATTGTTATTTTGTTTTGTGTCGGGCTATGTCTGAAGAGGGGAGGGCTGGAGGCACATTGCTGGTGGCGGTGGCAGAGGTGGTGGTGGTGGCGGCGGTGGCAGTGGTGTGTGTGTGTGTGTGTGTGTGTGTGTGTGTGTGCTGCATAGATGCAGCCTTGGTCTTTGAAGTTTAAGACCAGTTGTAAATTCCTTGAAGTTTGTCCTATTTCCTTTTATATTAGCATGTTAACAAGCTTTGGAAAACG
>PVLA01017414.1:0-17463 GCA_004027455.1 Hydrochoerus hydrochaeris
TTCTCTGCAGTGTGACAATGGGTCCCCGCTGAGCAGACCCTGAGCACCCCCTGAGGCTGTCAGCATTTGTGCAGCCTGGGGTGGGACCCAGGGACAGGATGGACGGAGAGGCTGGGTCTGTCCTGTGAGCAGGAGGCCTCTCTGCCCTGCTCTGCAGCTCTGGGGTGGGCACAACCTCCTCGCACAGTGAGGTCAGCACAGCAGGCTTGGGCACTGTCCCCAAGGGGCCACCACCCACTGGGGAGACCATAAATCTTCCAGGGCACCCAGGGTCCTCAGTGTGGGGTGAGCAGGAGGGGTGTAGGGTTGATCTCACCCAAGCTGGATGCTCAGTCCCAGTAAGGTTGAGCGCAGGGGATACTGGGGTGGGGTGAGCATTCTGAGTGTTAAAACACAGTGAAGACCTGGACAGGAACCCAGTTCACAAGAGGTCTGAGGAACTGAGGTGGTCACTGTTGTACAGCCAGACTTGGTAGGGAAGAAAGTCAAGAGGAAACCGGCATATTTTGAAAGGGGTAAATGTCTTTGTTTTGCAAGACTGAATTTCATGCTGGGAATGGAACTCAGTGTTATGGGTTGTACAGATGTCCCCAAACACCTCATGCACTCATAGGTGGAACTCCCAGGAGGTGACTGGGTTTGAGGGATATGATACTCATCAGTGAATTCATCCACTGATGAGTTTATACTTAAATGTGATGGCACGTGAAGCCCAGTCAGGGGAGGTGAGTTCCTGGGGCATGACCGGGAAGGGTCTGTCTCCCCCCTCCTCCACTGATAGCTCTGTGCTTCCTGTTTGTCCTGCCACAGACTGTTTCTCCTCTTCAATGCCCCTCTGCCATGCTACCATCTTGGAGCCAGTCAACTATGGACTGAAATCTCTACAAACTGTGAGCAAAAATAAACCTTTCCTCCTTTGAGTTGTGTGTTTAAAGTATTTTGTCCCAGCAACAAAAAAGTAACAAGACACATGCTACACAAGCACTGCACCACTGACCTACACACTTAGCCCACCGAGATAGATTTCCTCACCACTGCTGTGTCTCACTAGCTTGCCACCTCATTACCCCAGAGCATGGTGGGTCTTCCCTGAGGAGTGCCAGTCTGTGGCATCTACCATCAGGGAAGGTCAGGATTTTGTGTGAAAAGAAGCACACTCCTGAATCTGACAGCTTATTTTTAACTCTTTGGCAAGGACTGGGAGGAGGTAGTGGAAACCCTGGGAGATGGGAGCCTGCATTCTTGTCAGTACTTCTTGGAACTTTGTGGGGGGTGAGAATATATGACATGTAGATGAAAGTGCTCCTAGAAAACAACTCAGTGGTTTACAGCAAGAGATAGACCAGCACGCATCCTCCAAGATCACTCACGTTCCCCTTTCCTATTGCTACAACCCACTCCTCCCTGAAGGAGCCCCAAGTTCACTTTAGTGCCAATTGCTGCCTTGTTTTCCTAGCAGTTTTTCCATCTGAGGTAACATCTTGAAATGCTATAGCTTTGAACATGTTGGACTAAAGACTTTATGCATAGAAAAGTACTCTGGCTCCTTCCATCAATTTCGTGGTTAGTTCCATGCTACATCATTCCCTCTCCAGAAGAATTACCCATCACCTTGGGGAGAGGTTATGATGTTTTAATCAACTGTGATAATTGAGAAGGGGAGGTGCAGGGGTTATGCATGCATAACTGGACCTCTCTATGCACACACACACACATGCACACACACACACATGCACACACACATGCATGCTCGCAGCTTCTTACATGGTCAGCTGGCATTCCTTCCTGCAACCCTCCTGAGGCCCTCAGTGTGCCCAAACTCTCTCCCACATAGGAACAGTTGTGGCCTCCCAATGGTCAGCCCAGTTGGGTCATGGCCCATCTGTTTCCTATGGCCACCAACTTGTAGAGAAAAGCAGAAGAATGGGAAGGAGAGATCCAGGGAGGCCACAGAGAAGCTACACTGAAAAGAGGAACTTGGGACACAAGTCAAGAGAACTGGGAGGCCCTCTAGAACCACTTCCCCAATTTTCAGAAGACACTCTGGTGTCCGGCATGGTCTGAATATTCATATCTCTCCACAATTTAGAAGTTGAAATTCAAATGGTCAAGGTGAAGGCCACAAGAGATGGGATCCTATAGTTGGTAAGTTGGCCATGGGGGGAGAGCCCTTATGAATATGATTAGCAATTTTATAGAAGGGATCCCAGAGAGCTCGTCTGCCCTTGCCACCATCGGAAGACACAACAAGAAGGCATGATCTATATGAAACCATGTCCTCACCAGACACTGAACCTGCTGGGTGCCTTGATTTTGGACTTCCTAGCCTCCAGAACTGTAAGGAATAAATGTCTCTCATTTATAAACCACCTGGTTTATGGTATCTTGCTAAAACTGCTGAAACAAATTAAGACAGCAAAGTAAACTGCCCCTGTCACACTACTGACTGTCTTTTGTGTCACTGTCTGCCAGTAGAGCCTCTCACCAATCTTTGTGTGCCCTAAATTGATTGGCTAGGAGGAAAGAATTGTCAAGTTTGTATCACAGAATAATGGAAGAAAATTTTCATTCATTCATTCATTCACTCACTCACTCACTCTCTTGCTCATTCATTTACAGCCAGGTGCTTCACATTCAGCCTGTGCCTTGCAGCTTCCAGCAAAGGGGTAAACGGAACGGGTCCATTGTTTCTTTGAGAGGCAGCAGTGTTTGGAAAACAGTCACCGGACAATCCCAGTGTTACAGAGTAGATGGCCATGATGGGGGGAGCATAGACCAGGAATGGGTGGGGATCTCACAGTTCTGGAGGGGAAGGTGAGTTCTAAGTGGAAAATGGGCAGAGTGGACATGGCAGGAGCTTGCAGTCAATCATGAGGAATCTGGATTCCGCAAGAGGATGTAGCTGGACTCTGCACTGCATTCCCAGTACCTCTCACTCTCCCACTGTGCAGCTGACCCTCAGCCACCCTCCGAATCCTGTTCTGTGTGTGCCCCAGCCGACTCTACCCAGCAGACATCAGGGGCCTGAGCATGGGTGCTCCCTCTCTCCAGATGGACTCTAGCCCTGGGGATCCCCAGGCAGGATGACTGTACTGTTGGAGGTTTGATGCCCACAGCTCTGTGCAGGGTCCTGATCGCAGAGACAGGGGCCCAAAGTCTGGCACCAGAGCATCAACACATCAAGTGTGCTGAAGAGTGACAAGGTCGCCCTAGAAGGAGCCACTTGGGATGCAGCAGCTCTTTCTCCCCCCGTTTCTGCCCCAACCTCAGGAGTGCCCTGGGATGACTTCAAGCTGCTGTCCCAGGGCATGGGGCTGTTGTTGCCCATTTCCAAGGCAACAAAGGTGGAGCCTGTGTGCTGTACCTCTACATACCTGTTTCCATTAACTCCCCCCCCATATTCTTGAGCAAGAAGGGCAATCCCCACCCCCCATCAGACAGAAGAGACAGCAGTTATGTCACACCAGTGACATGGGTACACAACTCAGTAGTGATCTGTGAAAGCAGCCACAGACCTGGGTCCTACTGACCATCAGTCTTTTGACTTGCTTAACTTCTTTTCTCTTGTGGCCACCTTTAACCTGGAAGCACCCAGAGATAGGATTCTGGAAGTGCTGCTCCAATCTGGCTGTAGATAGAACATAGAACTTCATAGGGTCTTCACAGAAGGCTTGGCATTACCACTTAAAACAATCCTTTTAATACTGAAGGTAGGACAGTTAGTCAGACAAGTGACTTCCAATTTTGCCTTTTCCCTATGGCCTGTGTGGGCTACTGTTTCAGTTACTTACTGCAGCACATCAAAGCACCCCAAACTCATTTCATTGTATCTCAATATGCTGTAAACCAGCTGGATCCCAGCTGAGTGGTTTCACTGCCAGCTTTGCCCTGGGATTTTTCAGGTGGTTACACTGAGATGGTGGCATTCACTGGGCTGGACATGTGACAACTTCTGGGCACAAAGCAGGGTAGCTGGGGTCAGTCAGTAAGAGCAGGAGCCACTGGGTCCTGGTACAAGGACTGGTGGCTCAGCTGGGTACAAGTAGCCCAGAATGAATTGTGGCATGCAAATCACCCAGGAAAATGACATTCCTAATCTTTCTCCCTTACTAAGGCATTGTCCTACAATCTTCCCTGTCCCCTAGGGTCACTTACCTATTAACAGAAGCTCTGTCTCCTCAGGGTAAAGGGTAGGAGAAGGCTCATCTTATTACTCACAGAGCCTAGTGACCATGTGTACATAAGAAGACTAAATATAGTCTTTCTGATGCTATAACAAATGACTTGAGGCTGGTAATTTACAAGGAGTACAAGTTTATTTGGCTCACAGTTTTAGAGGCTGAGTAGTCAGAAAGCATGAATCAGCATCTGCTCAGCATGAGTGAGGTCCTTGCTGCCGTGTAACGGCAGAGGTACCACATGATGGGACAGAGAAAGTATCCCAGCTGGAGTCTTCTCTCCTTTTCTTATAAACTTACTAATGCCATGATGAAGACCCCAAACCCAAAAACTCGAATAATCCTAATTTCCTCCTAAATATACCACCTGCAAAGACTATTTAAAATGGCTTTAGGGGCTAAGTTTCCAACACATAGACTGTTGAGGAAAACTTAAAATCATAGCACTTGAGTTCTGTTTCTCTGGAGGAACCAGACTAACTTAGCCAGTGATGAAACTGACCGACTAGGCAAGGTCTCATGGGCCATGTTCTGACTCTCACACAATCTCCCTAAAGTTAGGAGCCCCTGGCAGGTGTGAGTATGAGACAAGGGAGAGGGCCGACACATCTGTGCTCTCCAGGGTCCATGCTGCTGCCCTGAGGGTGCACAGAAGGGGCAGCTGCAGTGGAATCAGGCAACCAATTAGGAGTTGAGCTGTTTATTATTGCTGTGGTCATGGATGGAGTTTTCTGCTCCCAGACACAGCATGGCCTTCATTCACAGCTGCAACATGGGAACACTGGGTTTCGCTCTGCCTGCCATAGGTGACCATACAGAAGTGCAGATTCATGGGGGAAAGAGGACCAACCTGATATGCAACAGGAACTAAGCAAGGTTTGAGTTTAAAAAAAAACAAGGTAACATCAGAGTGGCTGGGAAAATGTCCCTAAGTTTTGGTCCCTCTATCAGAAGGCTGGGATAGGAACAGTGGGAACGGGATTGGGGAGGGGCACAGATGGTCACTAGAAGAGAGTCGAGGTTCCAGAGTGGAGAAGAAGGATCTGACTGAGGCCTCACAATGTGAGCCTCTGGTCACTTCCAGGCCTGCAGAACAAACACAAGTCTCAGATCAAAGTTAGCCCTTTAATTTTAATTCTAGGGAAAGCAGAACAGCTAAGGACCTCTAGGGAAAGTAGAACATGAGGACCTTTTGCTGGACCCCCTGAAGTGGGGTAGCCCTGCTCACCCAGTATAGCAGGTCCACTGGGGAGGAAGCTGAATGTGAGGAGGAAGTTGGCTTCCATGGTGGCCCCCCTGATCAAGGTGGGGACCAGGGACCAGGAACCTTCCAGCTTCTCAGCCACACACTGCATGTGACTGCATGACTTGTTTACCCTGTGCATGCTGTGTTCCTGATTAGTAAACTGAAAAAATAGATGCTAAAATCTATAATGATACCTATAGAATCAATTAATAAGCATAGCAGACTAATATCTACTATGAGAATCCAGTAGTAAATTTTCTTTGGATATTATATATAAATAGCATATATAATTTTAATATACGAGTCATGATGTATGTAGTATTTAAAAATGACCTTAATTCAGTTAAAACACTTTATTTGAAAAAATGAATAACATCAATAAAATCACTACATTGTCAGGCATGGGCACATGTGTGTAATACCAGCACTTGGGAGGCTGAGGCAGGAGAATTGCCATGGATTTGAGGCCAGCCTGAACTGCATAGTGAGATTCTATCTTCAATCCCCTCCCCCCAAAAGAACTGCATTAAGGGATTTTCCCAAAAGAAATACCATGGCCTTATAATTACACTTTGTAGAATGTTTAATTTAGATGGATGCAGGTTGTCTATAAAGACCACTTAACTACATAAATTGCCTTAAGTAATAGAGAACAAGATACAATTACAAATTTCCCAGAGTTGGTGCACTAAATTGTTGCTTTTCCAGTGAGGACTCCAGCTAGTCACCTTGGGTGGTCAGGTCTTTTGTTTTGTGTTTTGTTTTGTTTTGACAAAGGCATCTATTCAGTATCTTTACCCTTTGTTACTCTGGATTGCTGGATTAAATCTTGTGCTCAACTTTTCTGTGCTCTTAAAATTAGCTTTATTGTAAGGAAATCGATGTTACTTTAGAAGACTGCAAATGGAAAAAAGTCACTGCCAAATCCTTTGAATATTATTGTAATTACACCAGGTTAAAAATCAAATAACCATGAAAGTTTCTTGATGAATCAAATAACCATGAAAGTTTCCCCATTGTATCATTCTTTATCTTTTCTACAGCATGATTTTTAGAAAGGTTACATCTTCGATATGCTGTGTATATTAGTACTGAATTGTTTCACCTTCCTACCCTGAATTTAGGTGTGTTAAAATAAATGTAACATCTTAACAAAAAAAGAGGGAATCCCAGCTTCCTGGAGATCATGTCCTCTGAGACATGTGAGCAAGCTGTGTAAGGTGCAGAGTTTGGCTTCTGATAGAAGAGGGAGCAGAATCAGTTTATATTCCACAAAGGGGCTTTATGTGTCTACACTGTCACATTCTCCTTTTTTAACTTCTTCAAACAGCAAGAAGAGAGAAAAACAGAATTGTTAAATCGGAGTATTAGATTTCTCTATTTACAACATATTCTGTGTTTTCTGATTGGGAACTACACGAATGTTGGCACTTTATATATCAATGTACTCACCACAAGTAAAAGAATTTTCATACTGGCGAAATAAATTTTGTGAAAGAATTATGGGATTTCCCGTATCATAAAGAAGAGTTGAAAGATATGTTGGAGAGGATGGTCCTCCGTCAGTCTCTGGTACTCTTACTCATTTTGCAAAGTACACAAACAGTCTGGTACAGTGACTTCTCTTCACCTAGACAAGTTCTCAGAATTCTGTTTGCAGACAGGAACCTTGGTGGATAAGATAATATCTCCTTCCAAAATAATGAGCGAGCTCATTTCCCCTGTCTATAAAGCTTTCTAGTTTTGTCACTTGGGGCCCTAAAGCTGAGTCTGCGGTTTCTCTGAGCTTTGTCCTATCAACAGGGTTTGCTGACACCCAGTCCTTATTCCCATATGCTCACCATGGGGCAGGATGGAGACCCTTGAAAGTTCTATTTACAGACAAACAATGATGCAATCAGGAGAGTGGTAGAGGAGGAAGAAGATCTGGAATGAAAACGTTTTGCACACAACAGAATTATTTTTAAGTGTCAAAACTATTGAGAGCTTATTATAATTCAAGTACCCTTGTGGGTGAAGAAAATAGGAAAAATACTTCCATCCAGTGTTACAGGGCCAGTAAAGACTTGCCCTGAGAATGGGCAGTGAGGAAGCATTGCCCAGGGTCCCAGAGCTGGGCAAAAAGAGAACGAGTACAGCCAAGCTAGATAACTATTTTCTGCTTCAGGACATGTTACTGTGTGACAGTGGTTAGAGATGCATAATGTAGGCAGGAGAGTTTGCTAATTAACCATAGAGGTGTCAACTTATGATGACCCTGAAGGAATCTGTGGGAACCTTGTGGGTTTCCAATGTCATCGTGAAGAGCGGCATGTGTCTAGAGTAGGGGAAGTAAAAGAGAGAGCTTCTGGATTGAAAAATCATTCCTGTGTGGTGAGGTGAGAAAAACACCAGGGAGAAAAGGAGGGCAGAGGCCAAGAGGCTAGGAGGGCACCGGGGTGAGTGAGGGTCCTAAGAGAAGAGAAAGAGGATAATACATGACCTGGAGGGATGGGCATGCACATGTTGCAAGAGGAAGCAACATGAGCCATTTTCAGGAAGGGAAAATTATGAAACTCATTGTTTCTGGGGTGCAGTGCATTAAAAGGAGACATCTTTTGTAACTCTGGATAATGATGGCAGTTCTATCATTAAGAGTAGAAAATATGATAGAGTGGGGCTTCCAGTAGACTGGAGAGGGCAGAAACCTGTGACAGCCATCAGGGGACAATCATAAGTAATGATCAGAGGGGAAAAGGGCCATGACTGAACTGTGGAAATTCACTTCCAAAGGACCATGGGCTGGGAAGAACAAGGGATAAATACAGAAAGGTAATCGGTAATCTTCAGGCATGTTCCTCAGAGAGAGAGAGAGAGAGAGAGCAAGGTCCAGGGGTGAATGAGTATTTCCTTTTTACTGACCTCAAGTCTCCAGAGGCCATGAAACTCAGTGGCAAATGCACAATTATTCAGGGTATTTTTCAGTATGAAGGTGTAGAACCCTAAGACATGATCTCAAATTACCTTGAGAGCCTGGGTGAACCAAACTCAGCAGGAGCTGAAGAGTAACCACAGTAGGTTGTGAACCTAGATTAGAAGTGAGAAGTACCATCAGCAACTGCAGACCAGACTGGAAACTCCTGAGTTACAAAGTGCCCACAAGTTACGCCTGGACCAGTTTACCATGTGTAGAGTATCTTGCCAAGATTCCTAGTTATTGCCAGTCCATTTCTACTTAATCTTCCTAGAATACATAAATTCCTCCACCACCAGCCACTCAGTGAAAGACTGAGCTTGCCTCCTGTCTGCTTATTCAAGCTGTGTTACAAGTGGGATAACATGCCATACTCCAGCATGCCTTATTACAGAAAGTGTGTCAGCCAGATTCTGTGAAACACCTAGAACACAATGATTTAGCAAAGTGGAATTGGTCTTGACCAGGATCTCCCATCTAAGTTTCATGGACGTGGGAAGGAAGAGGCACTGATATCCTTTCAGAATCCAGACATAAACTACCAAAAACTCTGACCCCTTCGTTTCACTTCCTCTTCCTTCAGGGACCCAGAGGTTATAGTCCGTCTCTCAAGGAAGTGATAGACAAGAGAGTCCTTTCTGTGCTCACAACAGTTTGTGAATTTCATGCAATGGATGAGCCAAATGACTTCAAGGTAGCAGCAGAAAATCAACACTAAACTTTACAGATTCCTTGGAGCCTCAAATATGAGTGACTGCTAAATCAATGGGAATGAAGGAAGGACCCTCTCAGAAGGTCCTGGCATAAATTCTGCCAGACTCTTCAGGTTTCCAGGTTCTAATAACCATAGTACATAAGAGTCAGGTGTCTGGACCAGTGAAGAGGAGAGAGGATGCAATGTGGGCACCTGAGGGGAACACCAGACTGTAATCTTCAAAGTGGCCTCTGTCTCAAACCTTGAGAGTCTCTGCATTCTAAGAGTGGTTAGGATTAGGTTTGATTTCTCCTTGGTGAAAAATTTTGGTTTGAACTCAGTGCAAGCCCGCCTCAGGGGTGGACTGTCCCCAACCACCACTGAGGGCCCACCCTGCCACCGGGAACTCAGCACTAGCCCACTTCAGGCATAGGCTCCCCGGAAGCTCCACCAAGGGCCCGCTCAGCCCAAGCCTGCCTCAGGGCAAGGCTCCCCAGAAGCTCCACCCGGGGCCCACCCTGCCACCGGGAACTCAGAGCAAGCCCGCCTCAGGGGTAGGCTACCCAGAACCTCCCCCGTGGGCCCACCCTGCCACCTGGAACATCGAGGAGGCCCTCCCAAGACTGAAAACTGCCCTGGACTGCTAAAGATGGGCCCGCCCTCCCACCTGGAACAGCAGAAGATCTCAGCAGGATCCAGTTAGTGTGAGAAAATTTGGAACTTTGCTCCCAGGTGGTGAACTTTGGACTACACCAGATTGACTGTATCAATGTGGTGAGTATACCCCTAAAATAGAGGTGTACAGGGAATAATTAGGGCCAGTAGTAAAACCCCCTCCAACTAACTGTATGATTTTTGTGTGTCTGAAAAGAGTTTGTGTGATCCCCTCCTACACATAGAAAACACCAGGCAGAGTGAAAATGACAAAATGAAAAAGCAAAATGCAGTCTCAAACATATAGTTCACCAGAAGCAAGTATAGGAGACATTGATATAGAGGACCCCAAAAGTAACACACCAGGAATCTCTGAAAAGATAGCGAGTGAAATAAAAAAAAAAAACTACATCAGGCTATAGAGGAAATCAAATTAGAAGTAGTCTCCCATGTAAAGATAGAAATAACAACTTTAGTAAAGGAGTTGTTGAATGCAGCCAAAGAAGAACTAGAGAAAAAAGTACATGAGCATGGGAAACTGATTGAAACTTTGAATGAACAATATAGAAAACAAGCAGAATTCATGAAACAAACTCAAAGAGACATCCAAGAAACAAAAAACTCTATTGAAAGTGTGCAAAACCATTTAAAGGAAGATGAGGATAGGATTTCACATCTTGAGGACAGGATCACATTTAGTGATTGGGAAAGGATAGAACTTATAAAAATACCAAGCAGCATGAAATGACAATCCAGAAGCTTAATGATGATGTCAGGAGCAACAATATAAGAACAAGGGGCATTAGCAAAGATACAGGAGTCCAGGCAAATGACATACATAAAGTATTTACAGAAATAATAGCAGAAAATTTCCCAAACATGGGGAAAGAATCTGATATGCAGATAAGTGAGGCATGTAGAACACCAAACAGTCACAATCAACATAAAGCCACACCCAGACACATAATAATTAAGATCTCAGACATACAGCACAAAAACAGAATATTAAAAGCTGTCAGAGAAAAGACACAACTCATCTATCAAGGAAAGATCTATCATGGCAGACTTTTCAGCACAAACACTCAAGTCAAGAAGAGCTTGGAGTGAGGTATTTCAACCCCTGAAAGAAAACAACCTTCAACTCAGACTGATGTACCCAGCAAAATTTTCATTCAAATTTAATGGAGAAACAAGACACTTCCATGACAAAGAACAACTGAAGAAATTCATATCCACCAAACCAACCCTAGAAAGAGTACTGAAAGACATACTAGACAGAGATTAAAATGACCACAATCCCCAAAACAACAACAGAAAGAAACCACCAGGTAGGATAAGCAATTAAATAAGAGGAAAAGCAGAAAGAAACAACTGGAACATAAAATGGCAAAGTCGAGCAAGTATATATCAGTGATATCCCTAAATATAAATGGCCTCAATTCACCTATAAAAAGAAATAGATTGACAAAATGGATCAGGAAACAGGATCCCACAATATGCTGTATACAAGAAATACATCTCACCCAAAAGGAAACTCATAGATTAACAGTCAAAGGATGGAAAACAGTATTCCATGCAACAAGAACCCAGAAAAAAGCAGGGGTAGATTTCTCTTTGCAGACAATGTGAACTTCAAACCTAAAATGATTAAAAGAGATAGAGAAGGTCACTACATACTTGCTAGTGGTAAAATTCAAGAGGAAAAACTAACAATTATAAATATATATGCGCCAAATACAGGAGCACCCAACTATATAACACAGATACTAATGGACATGAAAAACCAAATACACAAGAACACAGTTATAACAGGAAATCATAACAGCCCATTGTCACAAAGAGATAGATCAACTAGACAAAAAGTCAGCAAAGAAATAACCGAACTGAATCATACCTGTGAGCAATTGGACTTAGTAGATGTTTACACAGTGTTCCACCCAACCATATCAGAATACCATTCTTCTCAGCTGCGCATGGGACATTCTCCAAAATAGACCATATATTATCCCATAAAACATTCTTAAGTAAATGCAAAGGTATTAAAATCATACCATGCATAATATCTGACCATAGTGCACTGAAATTGGAAATTAATGCCAAAAGAAATTGTAAAACCTGCATAAATATATGGAAATTAAATAACAGCCTTTTGAATGACCAGGGGGCTACAGAGGAAATTAAAGAAGAAATAAAACGATATCTACAATTCAATAAAAATATAGAAACTACATACTGTAATCTGTGGGATGCAATGAAAGCAGTCTTAGGAGGGAAATATATAGCAATAAATTGTCATATCAAGAAAACAGAATGAGCACAAATAAACAACCTAATGCTCCATCTCAAGCATCTAGAAAAAGAAGAGCAAGCTAAACCCAAAGCTCATAGAAGAGAGGAAATTGTACAGATTAGAGCAGAAATCAATGCAATTGAAACTAAAAAAACAATGCAAAGAACTAATGAATCAAAAATCTGGTTTTTTGAGAGAATCAACAAAATTGACAAACCTCTAGCTAACTTCATAAAGAAAAAGAAAGAAAAATCCCAAATTCATGTAATAAGGACTGAAAAGGGGGAAATTACTATAGATCCCATGGAAATTCAAAAGATCATGAAAACCTACTTTGAAAATCTCTACTCACATAGAGTAGAAAACACAGAGGAAATGGACAGATTTCTAGAAACATATGAACTACCAAAGCTCAACCAAGAAGATATAGCAATTTTGAATAACCCAATATCAGCTATTGAAATTGAAAACATAATTAAAAACTTACCAACAAAGAAAAGCCCAGGTCCTGATGGATTCACAGCTGAATTCTACAAGAAATTTAGAGAAGATTTGATGACAGTACTTCTTAAACTCTTCAATGAAATTGAGAAAAAAGAAATCCTCCCTAAATCATTCCTGGAGGCAAGTATTACTCTGATATCAAAACCAAAGAAAGATCCAACCAAAAAAGAGAACTATAGGCCAAACTCACTAATGAACATTAATGCAAAGATTCTCAACAAAATACTGGCAAATAGAATGCAGCAAATCATCAAGAAGATTATACATTACGACCAAGTGAGGTGCATTCCAGGAATCAGGGATGGTTTAACATACGCAAATCAATAAATGTAATACACCACATCAACAGAGCCAAAAACAAAAACCACATGGTCATCTCAATAGATGCAGAAAAAGCTTTCGACAAACTCCAACACATATTCATGATAAAAACCCTTCAGAAACTCAGAATACACTGAGTCTACCTCAACCATATAAAGGCCATCTATGACAAACCAACAGCCAACATTATACTAAATGGACAAAAACTGAAAGCTTTCACTTTAAAATCAGGAACAAGACAAGGATGTCCACTATCACCACTCCTTTTTAATATAGTTCTGGAAACACTAGCCAGGGCAATCAGACAAGAGAGAGAAATAAAAGGAGTAAAGATAAGAAAGGAAGAAGTTAAATTATCACTATTTTCAGATGACATGATACTCTATATAAAAGACCCAAAAGACTCCATTAAAAGACTGCTAGAGGTAATAAACAAGTTCAGCAGTGTAGCTGGATACAAAGTTAATGCTCAGAAATCAATAGCATTCCTGTACACAAACAAAAAACTCACTGAGAGAGAAATTACGGAAATATCACCCTTTACAATAACATCTAAAAAAAATGAAATACTTAGGAATCAACCTAACTAAAAATGTAAAAGACCTATATGATGAAAATTATACTATGCTGTAAAAGGAGATTGAAGAGGATATTACAAAATGGAAGGACATTCCTTGCTCTTGGTTCGAAAGAACAACTTTGTGAAAATGGCTATACTCCCAAAACTGTTATACAGATTTAATGCAATCCCAATCAAAATACCATTGACATACCTCACAGATCTAGAGAACGCACAACTAAAATTCATTTGGAAACAAAGAAACCTAGAATAGCAAAGACAATTCTAGGCAACAAAAGCAAGGCAGGAGGCATCTCAATTCCTGACTTGAAACAGTACTATAAAGCCACAGTGATAAAATAAGCTTGGTATTGGCAAAGAAATAGACCTGAGGATCAATGGAACAGGTTAGAAGATGCAAGCACAACTACAAAGACACTCAGCCACCTGATATTTGACAAAGGGGCTAAATATATCCATTGGAAGGATAGTCTCTTTAATAAGTGGTGTTGGAAAAATTGGCTCTCTACATGCCAAAAACTGAAACTAGATCCATGCATATCACCATGCACAAAACTAAAGTCTAAATGGATCAAAGACCTCAATATTAAAACAGAAACACTAAATCTACTGGAAGACAAGGTAGGTAGAAGTCTTGGAGACATAGGGGTAGGCAGAGAATTCATGAACAAAACACAAACTGCATGGGAAACACTTCAAAGAATCCACAAATGGGATCTCACATTATTGAAAAGTTTCTGCACTTCAAAGGAAATCACCAACAGAGTGAAAAGAAAATCAACAGAGTGGGAAAGAATTTTAACCAGCAACCCCTCAGACAAAGGACTTGTGTCCAGAATATATAAAGAATTGAAAAACATCAAGCCCCCCAAATTCAAAGGCCCTCTCCAAAAATGGGCGTCTGAGATGAACACACAGTTCTCAGAGAAAGATATACAAATGGCAAATAAACACATGAAGAAATGTTTATCACCATTGGTCATTCGAGAAATGTGAGTTAAAACAGCATTGATGTTTCACCTTACTCTGGAAAGAATAGCTGCCATCAAGAAATCAAATGATAACAAATGTTGGCGGGGCTGTGGGGAAAAAGGAACACTGCTCCACTGTTGGTGGGAATGTAGACTTTGGGGCAACCATTATGGAAATCCATATGGTGAATTCTCAGAAGACTAGGATGGGAAGCCCCATTCAATCCAGCTATCCCCCTCCTGGGTATTTTCGCCAAAGAAGTGAAAAGTTCATATCACAGTGATATATGAGCACCCATGTTCATAGCTGCACAATTTGTGATAGCTAAATCCTGAAAACAACCAAGATGCCCATCAACTGCAGAGTGGACGAAAAAGATGTGGCATTTTTATACAATGGAATGTTACTCAGCTATAAAAAGGGTGACCTTGAGGCCTTCATAGGCAAATGGAGACAACTTGAGACTATCTTCATTAGTGAAATAAACAAGAATCATATTTATAAATATCACATTGCATCTCTACTGTAAAAAGTAATAAGAAAGGTAGGAGTAATAAAACCCAAAATGTGCAATTGCTATTGTAAAAAAGGGGAAAAGGAAGTGCTCTAAAGGGTATAACTGTATGTATGTTTAAGTGTGTAGGATTGATAACCATATTACTGGGTTTTTGTTGGATCATTGAACAGAGCTATTTGCAGTCTCACTGTTTGAATGTCCACTTTGTATGCTTTAATTTTGTAACTGGAACAGCTATTTCTAAGAGGACAATATGTAATTTATTAACTAAAAAAAGTAATAAGAAATGTAGGAGTAATAAAACCTAAAATGTGTAATTTCTATTGTAAAAAAAGAGAGGAAAAGAGTGCTCTAAAGGATACAGCTGCATGTATGTTTAAGTATGTAGGATTGATAAACATATTGCTGAGTTTTTGTTGGATCATTGGGCAGAAATATTTTGGTTTGAATGTCTACTTTATGTGCTTTAATTCTGTGACTTGAACAACTATCTCTAAGATGACACTGTAATTTGTCAATTAGTGATTTCTCAGTGTTTATTTTATTTCAATTTTTTGGAATTTTGTATTATTGCTTCCCTTTTTACTGTTTTTTTTTCTCTTTAAATAAAAAATGAATGGACAAAAAATTTATGGTAGAAAAGTAAGGGATGTGTTTGTGGAACCCAGTGTTGTGCTCCATGTTAATGTTTGGCTCCTATGGACCAGACTGAGGTCAGCTACCAGGGGAAATCGAGATCTCACCATTCTAGCTGTCGAGTTGCTGTGGAAAGCAGAAACGGGGAGTCTATCATTCATTCCACAACTTCTTCTTCTGAAGAAAGTATTATATAATATATCTATGCCACATCCTGACCTTTTATAAAAATTGTAAAAGAAGGCAAGTTTTTTCCCATTTTTGGGCTCCTGGGAGGGTACTGTCTACTGATCTGAGGCAGAGCTAGATTGCCAAGCTCTCTGGATGGAAGAATATGGTCAGAACAGGAAAGTCTGTCTCCTACACATTCAGGTTTCTAAGCACAAATATTTGGGATCAAATCACAGCCAATTCACAAATTCTACTTGAATTCTCTTTACTGTCACAACATGAGGCATGGGGGCCTTGCTGGACAGTAACATTAGCAGGAAGTACCCCCAAAGACAGGTAGCAGTGAGGACTCCCAGAGACTCTGTCCTGTGCTTGAGAGGAGCCCAGGGCACCTCTAGGGGAAGGAACCCTTTAAACACTGATTCATACAGGGCAAATCTTCATAGTTATTGAACTATAAATTACTACAAGAGAATTCTTGTGATAAGGGAAATATAAAGAGTTTAATTAGGAGAAATAATTCAATCATTCTGCATTACTAGATTGAAGATGGAAAAGGCAGCTACCCTCTGTATGTCCCATCTTCTGCTTTCTAAAGCTGGGGAATAGCAAGTGATGCTATCACACACACACACACACAGACACACACATTCAGGGTATGCTGGTTTCTAATCCATTGCTTAGTCAGGTCATGCTGCCACTGATCTTGATATTAGCAATGCCTACTAAATGTATGAAATGAATATGACATTTAAATAAAAGGAGATAAAGTTTCACTGTCAATGTCCAAATTGGAGATTCAATAAAACACCACTACTAAAACATTACTAAGGTCAGGTACACAGGAAAGTGAATATTCTTGGGTGAGACTGATTATTTTCTCAGTTCTGAATACTTAGCTGTCCTCCAGACAGACTATGGGGAAAAACTAGCTGAGATAACCTTGGGAGTTTTTACAGCTACCCTCCAATATGTAGCCAAAAGCCAGGAAAAGTGCTACAGAGAAGTCTCACTTTTCACTGGATCTATACTGGAGGCTTAGCAGAGTCCAACCACTTCTATTATACTATTTTGAGTTGAATTTATTGGGAATTACAGTTTTCATAAGAGGGCTGGGGAGGCAGCTCAGTGGGAGTTGTTTCCTCCCACTGATGGAAATGGAAGAAGTCTTGTATTCAACCCTGAGCCCCACAGAATGTGACATGTGATACACAGAGATAATTATTAAAACCCAAAGACCAAAGTATCCAACACAACTGCATAGATAAACTGAAAGTGTTTATACCAGCACTCTCCTTAACTCTCAAATTGGAAGTAACTCAAAAGTCCATTCAATTAGAAGGATAGAATAGTATATAATATATGAATACTGTGAAATTCTTTCAGTAGAGAAACAAATCAGTGATATAGGACACAACAGTGAGAATTCACACACTCATCCACCCATGCACCCACCCACTCATGTATGCATGCAAATAGATGGTGCACAAGAAGCCAGACACAGAAAGCATAGGCTGAATATTTGAAATTACATCAAAGGAAGAAACAGACAAATCCAATCAGTGATAACAACAGTCAACATAGTGCTTACTTTGAGTTGGGGTAGAAACTAGGCAGGGATGTTTCTGGGATTTTTATTTTTCTTGTGCTCAGGACACCAAACTCAAAAATGCATTTGTGCCTGCAGATGACATATCTATCACTGAATTAAACCTTCAGTCCTGGAGGTTTCTTGATTTCACTGGTC